>APFE030161279.1:11562-59952 GCA_000404065.3 Pinus taeda
AGGATTTCCCAACCCAGGTGAACAAAAAGTGTCGTGTTCAAGAGTGGTTAACTGCTTTTCTAAACACAAAGTATAACAAAAAGGTTCATTTTTCTCTCTTTTCCCCCACCATTTTTGGCAAGTACCTCTTTATTTTTGACAAGCTTGAGGAGGATAACATTTGCTTGATTACAAGCTCATCCTTTGCATGAGTCCAACTTAGTTTAAAATTTGAACCCTAAGAAGGAGTGGTATGTTCCTATTTGAAATTGAACAAGTCCTTTACTATTAAATTTTAATGAGTCCAGTATAGGAGAAACTCGGTGTTTTTCAATTTTAGGGAGTCAAAAGAAAAACTTAAGAAAACTCCATGGTTGTCCTTTTTCGTAAATTTGTGTCCCCCAAGCCCGAAAAAAGTATAAAATAATACTTGAGAGAACCGCTTGATCATTACAATCAAGAAGTAATTTTCATAATTAGTGCCTTCAATCTAAAAAAGTAAAAAAGCGATCGAAAACGCGTCGTTTTATTACCAATATCGAACTTGAAACGACAAAAGTCTGGCAATCTTTTCATGTTTATATGGTCGAAAAAGAGCTGTAAGTGGACCGTCTTTTTAATTCCATTTTAACAAGTTTAAAAAGGAAAACTCGGCAATCTTTCATATTTTACGAGTCAGAAAAGAGCTTAAAGAGGACTCCTCTTAGAGGAACGAGTGGTATAAAGGGTGGCAACTGGTTCCAGCAATGGTGGAACTCCTCAAAACATGTAATGGTTAAGAGGCTGGCTAACAAAACCACTCATAACTGCGGTCCCTCCGGAAAGGAAAACAACCAAGTGAAAGCATATGATCGGCCAAAGAGATGGTGGCGATGGAATGAAAACAACCAAGGCTCATCTAACAAATTTAGCAGATAAAGACGGCAATCACGAGATGTGAAACAGGTATGGGTTCATTTTTACACAAGATTGAACCATAGAGAACTCTGCTTGGATTTAGTTTCATATTTACACAAGCTTGAAACGAAAAACTGTGCTTGTTGTAAATTTGCATGCCCCGAGCATAATGACGCAAAACGAGGTACATGCCCCCCAAGCTTCATTCCATGCAACCAGGTGAATGAAATGAAGGTTTACTTTCAATTTCTTGAAAAGACTCAACTTGAAAAAGGGAGTTGCTTCATTTTTTAATGAGGTTGACACAGGAAAAGAACTATCCTCAAAACCCTTGTTTCATTTTTTAAACGAGTTTGACACAAGACAAGGAACTATGCTCTAAAATCCTTGATTCATATTTTAATGAGCTTGACACAAGACAAGGAACTATGCTCAAGACTCCTTGTTTCATTTTTTAACGAGCTTGACACAAGACCAGGAACTATGCTCATGACTCCTTGTTTCATCTTCTAAACGAGGTTGAGATGGGAACAAACTATCCTCACTACATCTAGTTTCATTTTTTAACGAGGTTGAGATGGGAACAAACTATCCTCGCAATTGGTCAGGAATCAGAAAACAACTGTACAACATGATATGCAATTTCAAAGGGACTCATAGGCATCGCGCCACAAAATGAATCCACCTCAGAATCGGAAAGTACAATTCGAGGATCATCAAAAGCAATGGTGTTCGATGGTATCATATGAATAGTTGCAAAAGAAGGTGACACGTTAGGAGGAGGGAAGGAAAAAGTTCCCAGTAAACTAGAATCCTTAATTAAACCTACTCCAACATCCTAGTAAGGGATAGTCATTTTATCGACATGCTGAACACTATCAGTAGAGGCTGGGTTGGATGAGAAATAACTTAGCTGGTTTATTGTAACGATCTTTCCATTATGAGGAAACTTAACAAGCCGAAAGACCGATGAGACAATAGCAGTCATAGCATAAGACCAACTATGACCCAAGAGAAGGTTGTAATCTAGAGGGGCATCAACCACTTCCACATCTAGATTAACAATTTTGCCTTCTACCCCTATAGGTAAATCTTCCAAAATACCAAAAGGATGAAACCCTCGACCATCAAAAGCCTTTAGAATCATCGGGGACTGATTAAGTGTAGGAGAGCCAAGCGATCTCCAACACTAGATCGACATAATACACGTAGAAGCTCCCTCATCAATCACAGTCCTAAAGCAAGGTCTGTTTTTTACTAACACTGGAATCTGGAAAGCCATTTGATGAGGTAGGCGGGGTGTACTATCCTCTAAATCGAATATTAGCAGACAATAGTAATTTATGCTGTGCTGGCATGATTGCAGCACATCCAAAACCAACATTGCTAAAGGGGCAACAGCCAGGTCTTCAACAATGTTATAATCCTAAGCAACTCGCGCAGCTGATTTCCGAAAAATACCTTTAGTAGGCGGTTTGGTTACTAAGTCTAGGTTGGGTTTCTCGATCTGTAGTGAATGAGAAATAGGAGGAGTTGAAGTTGATGGGTTTGAATTAGAAGATTTTGGCCCTTTACCACCAACAGGATTGTTACTACCATAATCGTGCGATCGTGTCGCAATCCTGACATGAGACATCATCATGATGGGTTCTTCTGAGGTATTGGAGGAAGAAGCAACCGCTTTACTATCTTGAGTAGGAGAAGGATCCTCCAAGACAATAGGTGTTTGAGAACCTTTAACAAATTTCAAAAACTCTGCTCGATATGGGCATTCTTTAGTAAAATGATCCTCGTCGCAGATGAAACAAGGATAGCGAGGTTTTCATTTTTCGTCAACAGATTCATTTTTATTCATTTTCTCTTTTGAATTTTGATTGTTTTTATTTTTCTCCTTCTCTTTACTACCAGATTTGGCCGCAGATGAATCTACGACATGGACATCGGTAGAAACTTCAATGGAAGAATCTCCTTTTAGGGAAACAGGTAAAGTTGTTGTAGGAGAAGATTACTTGGTCTTTAGTAACAACTCCTGCCTTAGCTACATCCTTAATGATTTTAGGTAATAATGATTTAACAAACCATTCTGCTAAAATTTGGTCCGGAATAAAGACTTTCACCAAACGCCGTCTACATCGCCATTCATGAATATGGTCAAAAATATATGTGGACGTAGATTGTTTTAATGAAGTTAACAATTTCATGCCATTGTCGTATCTAACAGGCAACTGAAAATGAGTTAAGAAAGAAGTAGTTAACTAACTAAAATCATAAAAAGAGCCTCGTGGTAACTCAATGTACCATTTGGTAGCAAGACCAATCAGAGTTCTTTGAAAAAGACGTAAGCGATTTGAATCATCAACGATGGAATTAGATGCACACCAGAGGTGATAAGTCATCACATGATTTGACAGATCCTCTCCTGACTTACCCTCAAACTTCAGAATATCACTGGGCAATTTATTAGGCATTGGCGGCCAATTCGAAATATAATAAATCGGATCGTTCGTAATGCGTGACAAATCATGTAAATCCAAAGTTGCAATAAATGGTAACTAACGGTTAGGTTCACGAAAACCTTGTGGAATGAGACCAGCGCCAGGAGGAGGATATCTAGGATAACCTGGAATCGGATTTGCGTTAGGAATGTTATAACCTCCTGGGAAACCAGGATTAACCAGACCAAACTGGGGTTGTTGAGGCTGTTGATATGTATAGCCAGGGTACGGTTGATACTAATAAGCTAGATTTTGTACAGTAGGACCTGATTGGTACTATCCCTGGTACGGTTGACTCATGGAAATTGTACTTGGACCAGCTTGTCCTGCAGGCATCTGGACCGAAGTCTGAATCATAGGTCCTAACTGGGGCACAAAGACTTGAGGATTTGACACTGATGCAGGGATAGTAGAAACTGGAGCTACTGATACTCCAGAAGTAGGTGGGGTAGATTGAATAGAAGCTGCAGTAGTTGAAGCAGTCGTTTGAGGCAAAGTTCGAGGCGAACTAGGCCTAGACTGATGAACTACACTAGGTGCAGAAGTTTGAACGGCAGACTAGACAGGTTGCTGGGTTGGACCAGAAACCAAAGGTTGTCCAGCTGGACTAAATGACTACACATTAGGTTGCAAAGTCTGTTGAATTTGCGATGGATCCCACACCATATTTATTCTGGAACCCATAAAAGGTTGTACATAAGGAGAACCATAACCTAGTTGAACATAGGGTTGATAATTAGGAGGTATATTTCCAGTTCCTTGTAAAAATGACTGACCAGAAGGCGGTTGGAAACCTTGAATTGGGTACTAACCTTTAAGTTGATAACCCTGAGGCATGTACTGAATCTGGGATTGAAAGGCATCCTAAGGAATATGGGGTTGACCTTGGGGTATGTACTGTCTTGAAGGTTGAAAACCTTGAGGTAGCACTCCAAACGGAAACTGACTACCTTGGAGTTGCCCCCCAAGTGATAACTGACTACTTTGAGGTTGTTCCCCAGGCGGTAACTAACTACCTTGCCCCCCAGGCGGTAACTGACTACCTTAAGGTTGCGGATTTGGAATACTACCCGACATCATAAATATCGGTTCTACATTCAACATTTTATTCCATTATTACCAGGTGATAACTGATATTTAGTTGGTCGAGGAGTTACTCCTAAAAAAGTACTAGAAAGTGACTGGTACCCCAAAGGAACAGTAGGACCGCCATATAAAAAAATTTCCGGTGACTGGGAAAACATAGATGACTGTCTCGACATGATTAATCAAGGATAATAATCTCTTGGTGTATGATGAAATTAATCACACGCAAACAAAGAAAATTCCAATAAAAGCACCTAAAGTCTCTAAAGAACCAAACAATTGAATCACACACCTAACAATCTAAGATTTCAAACCACACACAAACAATAACTTTCTGTACTGAAAACACTAGTTGGTGATGAAATACAACATCGTAGAATTCAATTCAGAAATGTCGGTTGGAACAGTTACCCCGACAACCTACTTAATGAAACAGACGGGCATAAGTTTCTTCACATAACCATCTCGAGTGAAGAGAACCCCCCAGAGAGTCCAAGTGAGTCTAGTCGACATCTGCTCCAGGTACAGTGAGACCCATCCTTCACCATCACCTTAGGAAAGAATCTTAAGATTATGGTCACTAAGGTTACCAACAGTAACAAATACAACTGGGGGAACAGTCTACGATCCGATCTACGCGCAAGGGCAGAGTAGCAAAGCTCAATCCCCTTGAAGGCTTCTCAACATGATCAATCCGAGATTTACTAACAAGTGACCTCAGGCTCCTCGACGATGGTTAATCTGAGGTTTACCATTTTTAGTACACACAAATCTACTATCTTTCCCAATGAGACAGACTTGATTGTCTCGAAGGTTCAGACATGATCTCATGGTTGACTCCTTTAAGAGGAGCTTCCCAGATTAAATCAATTACAATTGGATTTATTTCCTACCGCAAGATACAGCTACTTGTTTGTTTTAACTATCTTGGAGAGTTAATTACTCCATACTCCAAGATACTAGCCTAAGCTATATTGGTGATAAGAGCCCTAGAAATAAAAAGATTGCTAGATGAATTTTAATTAAGCGTTATTTTTACTGGTTGTTTCTTAAGTCAATAGGTATGGAGATAAAACTTTGATGGTGTGAAGACTTGACTTCCAAAAACACTAAAAAATGCACCTAAGATGATAAACAATTCCTTTTTCCTTTCAATGAATCTCTAGCTAAAAGAAAGAGTTGAGAATACAATTCTTTGAAAAAAAAAAAATTTCTTCAACATGTCAATGAAAAGAAAATCTTTTTGTCTTTTTCAATAAACTCAAAACGAGACTACTAATTAAAGCTCACAAAAATAAATCCCTTTTCTTTTCAAACACTCAAAACTACAGAAAACAATTCTTTCAAAAGAGATGCTATAATTTCTAGAAAACACTCAAAACTATTAAAAACTAATCTTGAGATCTAAAGATTTCTAAAAATCTAATTGATAAAAGCTTCCATTCTTTTTTAGGACGTTTTACTTAGCTATTCAGTAAACTAAGGATTAATTCGTTCAGAAAAACAAATCAATCAAAAACATCTAAATGTGTTTTCTTTTATAAAAATGAATTTCAAAACTTATAAATCAAGTTCGTTCAAAGTTGTGCACAGAGAAACGAAATCTATTTCTCACAAAGGACAGATCTCATAAACAGGTCAGACTCATCAAGAAGACAAAATATACCAGGGTAATCTAAGGTTTCTCAGACTTCTAATCTTTGAGTCCTTATAGAGACCTAGCGAAAATCAATCCAGGCATGCAAAACTTCTAGAAGATCGCCTAAAACAAAAATACCAATGGAACTTACTCATAAGAGACTTTTGACAGGACACATGCAGATCTGGGTAGACACTAAAAGCTGTAAACAAAACCTAAACTTAACTGGACGAAAACATTTTAAGTTTTTCAAAAATTTTACAAGGTCCATAGGCCTCCAGTAAAACTAGATGCGGTACCGCTCTGTGCAGTAAAGTAACAGTGCAGAGATGTCCGCACTGTATTACAAACAGAGCATGTTGTCCCCTTAAAAATTTCGGAAAAAAAAAAAACAAAAAACAATCCAGAACCTAAAAACTACCCAATCCCACACACATCAAGCAAAAACCAGAAACAAAATTAAGTTTCTCAAGTCAAAGAAAAAGGAAAATTAAAAAACGACATTCAGATCCCCCGTAGAGTCGCCAATTTGTTGGCCGGATAAATCGTTCTTGCAGACAAGACCAATCTCCCTAGTATCAACTAATATCTAGCAACAAGCAGGACAAGAAAATCTACCTTTCTCTAAACATATTGTGATTCATTAATAAAAACTAAAGAGGTGTTTTAGACCCTACCTTAAGTCCAACGCGAGTTTCTGGCAGCCATGCTCCAACAGTTTATTAAATTATTTATTTAATAGAAATTATTAAATTTATTATAAAATATTTTAATTTCAATTTGACCATTAGGTTTAAAAGATGAATTATAATTTAAATATTATTATTATTAAATAATTATATGGTATACCAAGGGTATTATTTTAATATGAATTAGTTAGGTTTTTAATAGATATATATACAAGTACAGGTAACTAATGAATATTTTATTATATAATTTACCAAATTTAACTAATTTTAGAATAATAATAATTAATAAATATAGCAAGGATTTTATTGGTTTGACTTGGGTCAATAGGTCAAATTAGCCGTTGGAAATATAGCCGTTGGAGTCTCTGCACACACTATTTAACTAGCTAAGCTGGATTGGATCTTCACCTTGTCCTGACGATGAACCACACTGGTTGGTTCGAAACGCGTCGACAAATTATTTTCTATGTGATTTCGCCAAAAACTTTCTAAACAAGAGTTTCCTTTTTAAGAACCTGCAATCACAAACAAGAAAACATCAAATAACACCTGCATAGCTAATATAATAAATCATGTTCATCATAGTGATCAAGGAATCCATGAAATAAACCATAAACACAGCTTATTGAGAAAAATAAACTTGATTGTATTAACTTTGAAATAGAAGAACTTTACAACCTTTGGTGCCTTGATGTTGTACAAGCTCTTCCCAGGGTCCAAACAGAAATCTCCTCTACTTTGACAAGCCTCACTCTCTTCCAAATGAGATCAAAAGGTGTGTAATCTCTCCTCTCAAAAGCTCAATTAGGAAGACTAAGTTCCAGCAGCATTTACCCTAAAAAATATTCAGCTTTCAACCCCCCAAGTAACCAACCCAATGCTTCATTTTATAGTGCAAAGGAAGGAGGTTACAGGTCCACCATTGAAGGGATAGAGTCCTTCTTCAAAGGGATAAGCTCCTCACATCAAGGGGTTAGCTCCTTAAGGTATGGGATTCATGAACCCTCAAGGAGCGAACTTGCCAACTCAAGATTCCCTCTAGAAGCTTCCAGAAATGACTCAAAGTGAGTTTTTAAGAATTTACTTGCACCTTTTTAACTTTTACAGGGGCTCTCACCCATAACATAGATACAAAGCGGTCAGGTGCATAGGGGACATGACCAATAGGTGCGGAACCGCATGTAATGCTACGAGAAAGTGCAAAACTAGAATTTTAGAGATTTTTAAGGTCTTTCTCTTATTTTCAAGGCTTGATATGAAGAACTGAGGTTTAAGACTTGCAAAGGAGGAAGGTATGAGTGGTGATAGACTCACATTGATTGCATAATGTCAAAGTGACAATTTTTGTGCAACACTTGGTCTTTCCGCAGTTTTGGGCTTGCCTCCAGAAACTACACAATCCTTGAGGGCAAGTAGCCTTGATGTTGGGAATTGCGCAATTCTGACTGGAAGTCAGCGTTGAGCTCAGAAACTACACATTCATGGAAGGAAAACCAACATTGAGCCCATAAATTACGCAATCCCTCACTGAGCATAGAAATTACACAGTGCACTAAGCTAGAAAGTTGTCTACTCCCCCATAATTGCGTAATTTTTCCCAGCAATGTGCATGGAAAGATTCCCCAGAAAAGTAAGAAAAATAAAGGGAAAAAAACCTCCATAAGAAATATGGATTGACTATTAGTTTCGCGAAGGTGGCACATTTTTATTTTTAGAAGTTTCCACCAACTGTCGTTTTTTCCTTGATTTTAGGCATGCGCATCATAAAACCTCATTTTCTCAAATCTAGTTAATCAATGCCTCTAGAGCTCATTTGTGCATTCGATCTTGAAGCTCTAGCATTCCCAAAGAGATCAAGGAACCTTCAGTGGAGTTGTCATTGCTTTTCTAAGTGATTTTTTCTTTTATCATCTTTTGCCACTTTTTCTATCGTTTTTTGTCGTTTCACTTGTGTGAGTGATGTTATGCTTATTTATCTTCATGGTTGTTGGTGTTTCATCATATTTTAGCTTGTATAAGTGTTGTTATAATTTTTTGTTTTCCTTTCACAAGTGTCACATTGGTTTTATTGTTTTTATCTGATGATCATCGTTGCGGCGACTCTCCTCACATACTACACAATTCTAAGGCTCAAGCACAAGCTTGGCCTCTGGAACTTCATAGTGCATAGTACATGTGAGCTTCAACTATTCACTATGAAATTCCAAGGGATAGCCTGTCACCCTAGCCACTGAGACTATGTAATGTGTAATCTCTTCCAAACCATTGCCCAAGCTCAACTATGTTTTGCGCAGTATCAAGCCACAAGCTTCATCCCTGACTGTTGGGAATGCATAGTGCACAGTTCCCACAGGTAGTTAATCCCTCCTGCTATTGAAAATTGTGTAATCCCTTTCATCAGATGCTTGATTTGTTGCTTGATCATGCCTTGAAAGTAGATTTGCTAAAGGCTGATGTTTGCTTGCCATGAGTGTCTTTCTTGTCCCTCAGGTAGCACAGTTGTTGAGCACCTCTCTCCAGCAGTCATTATTACCATGGCACCAAAAGAGAGTTATTTCAAGAGAGACCACTGAAAGAAGTACTGGGGAAACAATTGAGCAATCACCAATTAACTTTCCAATATATGTGGACACTCAATTGTTTATAAAAAAAGAGTCGACACTAACATGGTAGCAATTCCAGCAATAGTAGCAAAAGGAAACACTTTGGTACAAGATATGGGAAAGAGAAAGGCTGATGAGAGAATAGAGGGAGAACAAAGTTGCAGAGTGAAAGAGGATTCAATCCTTATGCAAGAAGTTTTGTCAATGGAAGAAAAGAGGAATCAAAGGATATATAGAGAAGAGAGAAAGTAGAGCTTTCAAGAATCATAACTGAGGGTGCATAAAACAGAACAAGAATTGAAGGAAGAACGAGAGTTGAGGAGGAAATAAGAAGAAGATAAGCAGAAGCAGGAAGAAGAAGAAAGGCAAGGTGCCATTGCAGAAGAAACAACACCAATACAGGTTGAAGAGAAAGAACAAAACCAACCAGTAGCAGAGGGAGAAAGCAAATAGATGCAGGACCAGGAGATTGCTTAGTCGATTGAAGATTTGATTGAATTTGCTGACATGGAGTTGGGACCGAAGCCACAAGATGAATATATTGATCTAATTCTTAGTGCACTGCGAGTCATCGTTTAGTCTCCGTCACTTCCAACTACAGAGTTATCCTTGAGCGAGGAAGGGGACATGCTTCCCCTTGATGATGATCTGGTAATGGATGTGTAGAATCTGTCATGTATTGAACTCCAAGAGAGAATTGTATAAACGCAGAGAAAGCATTTTTTGGGTGATCATGCATCACCTGCATTCATTAAAGAAAGTGTGATAGTGGTGGACACCAGCAAGAATCCAAATGTTATTATCAAAGCCAACTTGGCCATTGTAGGTGGAGCAAGATCAAACACTCGGTATTTGACAGCTAAGAATAATCAATTAGCACATGACTTACAGGTTTCCTAACAAGAGATAGAACAACTCCATGCAATAGCATAGAATTCGGTCTCCGTGCTAGTCTACTTGGAGGAAATGAGAGCAACGATACTTGGTGAAGTATCAACACTTGGAGAGACCATGCAGGACCTCTATAAGGAGCTCATAACCATACATAAGATAGTTGTTCACTTGTATGGTTTGTAGTAGCAGAGCAAAGACTTTGTCAAAAGGAATGTACAAGTTTCCATTGTCGTCATGTAGGAATGGACAATGTGATACAAAGGGGCACTTCTTACTTTGGTAAAGAAGATGAAGCCATTGGCAGAGCTAAAGAAAGCAAGAGTTCGAATGTTGATTCTGAACAAGAAGTAGCTCACCTTGTTCATGGGAACTATTCAGGCCTGATATGTATGGTTATACAACAGTTTGGATTTCATGGTTAAAACACATACGATCCCATCATTTGTCTCTCTCACCAAAGCCAAATGTGGATACTAGGTGAGGCAAGAGATCAAAGAGTACTTGGAGTAGTTGAGATAGATTGTCACAAAGGAGGATTTGAAGATGAACATACAGAACATATAGAATTACATCAGTGGTCCTATACAGATTAGGAAAATTTTTCTCTTTCTCGAGAGGGATGTTAAAACTAGCTCCAAGTCAGTGTACCCAGACGCTATGGAGGCTAAAGTCCACTTCCAACCAAACACCATCACTCAGTTTGTGGATTTCATCGCGCAATACTGATCTTGGCACCAATATGTGACTAAGAAGTAACAAAAATAGGTTGTTGATCCAGAGTTCTACTAAACTTTAGCATCATAGTGTTGTGTCTTGTTAGGCTATCAAGTTATCTCTACCCTATTTTGTCTTATATGGATACAAGTGTAAAATGTGATATTATTTGTAATTATGTTGTAAGTGAAATTACAAGTGTCAATATTGGAATATGAAGAGTCATGATGTAATGTAATGAGTCATTTTGTCAAGAAGTTGGAGAGTCATGAGGGTAGTCCAAAGGTCACAAAGGGGAGTTGAGAGTCACCCCCTCTTGTAATAAATAGAACCTCATAACTCAAGTAATGGGATTTTTAGAGCCAAGCTTTTGGCTAGGCTCAGGCTTAGAATGAGCTTGGGAGTATTGTGAAGAACCTTGGCTTCTCCATAACATAGAGTGAGTATAATTCTTTGGAGAAGCATGTGTTCTTGACTTTAATGTTCCAAAATTGGGGCTAGTGGTCCGCCAATGGTGTATGTAAGAATGGAACTTTCACTTATAATAAAATCAGAGTTGGCACTCTTTCATGCATATGTGGTGAATATAGAAGGACTATTCTTGTTGTATTTGCAATATATGTTATTTAACTTATGCTTATGCTTATGAACTATTGTGTTTGCATTTGTATGAATCTTGTTGAGTGTGTGTTGTTGTGTTAATTCATCGCTTTAATTTGTGGACTATTTTGCATGTTAGCTTGTGATGTCATTATGCTCATGTGTTTCTTTCAAGTTATGTACTATTACAGGTTTCCAAGGGGCGCACTTCAGGATGTCTACTTTATTCCTTGAGCACTAGAAAATCCATTTCCACATTGATTAGGATAGAAGCTTGATTTACTACAACATAGATGGATTTTTTTCTCACATTTTATGTTAGAACTAAATAAATTTTGATGTAAAATCACATGCAGAGTGTTGCTATCTATACTGACTAAATTTTCCAAAAAAATTTAAGAGGAGTCCTTTGGATTGGAAAACCTGGGTTAATACCCTCCAGAAGAGAGTATTGTTGAAAATTTTGTGGCCAACTCCCCTTGTGGAAAGGAGGGATCCAAGTGCATGAGTTGTATTTAGAAATAATGAAACTGAAGTGATGAGGAATGAGGCCCCTGAGGTAGTGGGTTTTCAAATTTTATTACTTTAGAAGTGTATAATAGAGTGCCATCAATGGAAACAATAAGTAGAAGAGGCTTAGGTGCATACTGTTGGGTGTGGAGCTTGATTATTTATCTATTCAGAGGTCTTTGTTTCATCCTAATGTATACCCCAGGAATTTTGTACACCCCTCCACACGGGGGCATGCAGGGGGGACTTGTCCCCCCAATGGGGATTCGGGGGGACCCATCCCCCCTGGTTGGGGGGCCGGGGGGCAACGCCACCGAAGCTAAAAAATAGATGTAAAATTTCCTTGTAAAATGTTGTAATTTCGTAGTCAATCTGAGTTGTTCATTGGGTGGATGATCTGACGGTAGAAGTTATGTTTAATTTAGGTTTTTTTCCCTAGAATGCAACCCCTTGCTATATATGAGGGAATTGTATTGTGGTTGTGTATATGTGTATTTTGAGTGAGAAAGAGAGAGGAGATTGTAAGAGAGAAAAAAAGAAATTACAGTGGATCTATTGTAGGTTGTATCTCTTCATTTTGTTGGATAATATAAAAGGAAGGACTGGTTGTTTCTCCATGGACATAGCTCAAATTGGGTGAACCACGTATATCTGTGTCTCTCTCTTGTTTTATGCATTTTCTATGTTTGTGTTACTACAATATTTTACGTGTTGATCTGGTCCTGATGATGAACCACACTTGTTGGTTCGAAACGCATCGGCCAAAAAATTCTTTATGTGATTTCTACTTAAATACTTTGGTTAATTCATTATGGATCACAGAAGCTTGAATACAGAAAATAATTTATGTGTTCCATTGCTCTGTAATATATAATTTTCTAACTTATACAAAAAGGGTGTGTTTTACATGTAGATCTATACAGTATGAGCTAACCCTCCTCTAACAGAGTTTTCTACAACAATACAGAAGCTTTGTACAACCCTCCTTCAAAAATTCCATATAGTAGTAACAAGAGCATGGGAGTATTTATGAAGAGAGAGATAGATGGAGCATGCATTCCAAAAATATGCATGTGCCATCCTTAGTTTAATTCCACTTAAAATGCCTTTTATATTTATCACTTCAGTTCTATTTTCTGTTTTAATAATTGATGTTTTAAAAATTGTTCTAAGTCAACTTGGCCAAGTTGACCAATGAACATAACGTCTTGGCCTATTGCTTGGTTTGGATTGCCAATTTGGTATGAAACCAACCAAATCAAGGCATGACTCGATCAGTTTGGAACCAAACTGGCTCTACTCAACAAAGTACCTAATTGGGTGAGTGGATCTTTGAGCCCACTATGGCGGACTTTGCATGGGAAATTCAATTTTATTTTTTATTAAAAACAATACTGAGAACCTAACTCTTAAACCCTGCTAAAAATTTATAAAAAAAGCCCCCACTTCACATTTTTCTCACGCCCTTGACAATCCAAAGACAACCCAATTTTTTTTTCCTAGGTGCTCCACTCCCAAACCATCAAGCAAGGAGGGCCTAGCTAACCCCTCCTATAATTCTCCCCAATAGCTGGAGATAACACATTCCTAATATTGAGGCCATTTAGAGCCTCATTCATTGTATATTTTGTTGTTGATAATTACACTCAGTTCCATTTTGATATACTAACCCTTACATGGTATATACATGATCAAACATTACATATGTTGTCTCTAATGGTTTGGAATATTTAAAATGTAAATTTTTCATTAAAAAAAAAAAAATTATTTTATGTATTTCTTATTAAATGGAGTGATTGAAATCAAATCGATATGATTCAATCCAAGTCTTAGTTGACCCTTGACTAATACTAAGTTCAAGTGTGAGTTTTGAAATGTTACCTTTAATTATTATTACCTTTAAAACATTATATCAATGTTAATTTTGGGGTGAAAACATGCAATTAATGTGATAGTTTTCCTTTTTATATTTATTAAATGTGATTCCTATCAATAGGGAACAACAAATTGACAAAATTTTGTTGCAAAATGCATATTTAAGCTAACCCTAACCCTAGTTAATGTGAATTAAAGAGAAAAAAAAGAAAAAAATTGAGATGATCACCACCAAGTAGACTAGTGCTCTCCTCTAAATTAGGAAATTGAGCTAATAATGGCTAGGTCAAAGATAGAGGAACCTAGATGAGGAGGGTGGAGAACTAAAAATTCTCTCTTAGAAACCCTAACAACTTCTATAAAGTGGATATTTAAGACCAAAGGATGCATATACAAAGTCCCTTTGATGGATTCTTGAAAGACAAAAATTACATAACATATAGAAACAAGATTTAAAGAAATGCTTTGCACATTTTAATATGGCACAATATAAAACTTGATTTCCAAGACTAATATGCCTTTATGAAGAGTTCCAAGACTAGGAAATGGGAAGAAAGTGGAGGTCGTTTATTTTTTTTGGAACCACGGTCAGATCGAACCATCTCCATTGATGTGCTCATATCATATTCACTACACACTCAATCACAAGCATCAAGCAATGGGCAGTGACATAGTTTCACGATGGGAGTTATGATTGGATCATGGACACCATTGACGCACTCATCTCTTTTCTATTATATGATAATACTCATTGGTGATTGGTAGTGGCCTAGTGGGAAGATTTATGTCGCTCTTGGTTCCAACCAATCCTTTTGGTATTGATCCTACTCACACCCATATGAAATCAAGATATATCACCTAAGGTCCCGATGGCATATGCATATATAATAAAGAGTTCAAACAGCTATGTTTATGAAACCAAAAAGGTTAATTGTCCCACACCCATGCCCTAAGGCTTATTTCTCAAGGGCTTGAGACATTAAACCCTAATTTTTGACATGATAACCAGTACAAGGAAAATATTAAGCAATTTATCCATTCACAGACCTTGATGATCCACAAGATTAACACAAACACATGGTTTTCTCACTTCCATCATGAATGTAATGATAGAAAACATCATATATGCATGCATTAGAATCATGAACACACATGATATCATTCCAATAATAAGAATAACAGTAAGCCTCACAGCTCAAAACATTCATTTATGTAATATCATAGTGCATCAACATAACCTTAACGCATAACTATACATTCCTCATTTTCATGATAGTAAACAACATAGTCTAGGCATACAACAACCATGAATTCACAGGGAAACATTTCATCATGGTCATATAAGTGAATTTCTCATCTCATGCAATCATTTATATTTATAACACACATAGAGTTTTGCACTATGAGAAATATAGTAGAATTTATCACAGTCCATGAGACATTCATATGAGCCATGTACACTTATTTGTGTGTTTAAGGCCTTGTATGGAAATTGAAGGAGGGATTTCAACTCTCCACCCAACCATAGGCCAACAACACTGCAATTCTTTCTTACAGTTAATCACCCCCAAGCCAAATCCAAATTCTAAGAGGCTTAATCACACAACTAGGAGAATAAGTTCATTCTCCAAGTAGTTTCACAGCCCCAAGGAAAGCACCACAACGACTCACTTGCTCTCTGGTTAAAACAGAGGGCTTCCCCCAATAACAGAGGAGTTCTATATCAGTTACTAGAGGTGGAATCATTTCTTTTGGTGATTTATCATCCACCTCTTATGGTAAGCACCACAGGGATCCATAGTCCATTATTTGGGTAGCTCAAAACCCCAAGGCAAGAATCAAAGTGACCCAAGTTTCCTAGTCCCAGTTTTTTAATAGCCAGGTAACTAGCAACAAATGGTTTCACAACCTTAAGGCAAGAACCACATTGATCTAGTTCTCCACTAAGATCCTCATTGAACAATCAAACTTACACACACCATCTAGTGGCCTCAACACAGTTGCAGGGAACACATTCCCAATTCACATAACACTCATTCAATTCACACTCATCTTCTCTCCTTCTAGCTTCCATGCTAATAGATTTGAACAAATATCCTCTCAATTTTGTTCACTTGGACCTCCCTTGTTCCTTGGATTTTAACACTCTTTGTGCTCTTTGTGTAGTAACTTCTGCGCCAACCACTATATTTTCTCCATGGTTTTCAAAAGACTGATGAAGTCTAATCCTCTCTCTAATCTTCCCTCACCACCTATTGGGATGGGGTCCCCTGGTCAATTTTGTTAAAAATTGTAAGTATCTGCATTTTGAGGAGTGGAGCGCGAGTAGCACGGGTCAAATAGGATTCAAGTGGTTTTAGGAAGTTCAAAACCCCTTATAATTTTGTATTGTTATGAGATCCACCCATGGTTTGTGGACCATGGTATTGTAATAGAAAAGAGTATAAAAAGGTGTCTTAGCGAGTCTAAGGATAGAAATCATTGGATGGATGAAATACTTTTGAGTCTATAATTACAGATCTTTTTGTGTTTTGGCGAAGGGGAAGGCTCCTACATCTGAGTGCGCGAAGACCTTGGTAAGTCTACAGCTGAGTGCGTAGGCCCCTACAGTTGTGTGCACAAGGTCTGAAAAATTGTATAAGGAAGGTCTGAAGTAATCAAATATATTTGAAGCAATTTTGTGTCTATTTTTATGCACTTGTGTATTTTTTGTATTTACGCGCAACTGAATGATACTTATTTGTTTTTTATCTTAATTACTCTGCGAAGATATGGATCTACTATTAGATGTTGTTTCATGCATGATTAGATGCTTATGCGAAGCTTATAACTCTCCTTACCTAAAAATCACTTGTGTTTCATAAATAAGGGTTCGCAAAGGTCAAATCTGGCCTAAACTACAGAAACTACCGAAAACCACATCACATAGCCTTTTCGATGCAGAAGTCTAGTTCTAGCGTCCCCCAATACTGCCTTGGATGAGACTATAGCCTGCGTTATGCAGATTGTTGTCGAAAGGGCCCGTAGTGTAGGGTTTTGTTGGTTAGCACAGCTAATTCTGAACCAAGGTCCAAGCCCCCTCAAGCCAACAAATGGTTCCATTGTTGGGACTGGGATCTATCTAAGGGATGTGTGATGTGGCATAAGTGGATACTAACTAAGAAGTAAATCGAGAAGTGGATAGATCGAAAGTTGCACGAATTTGCAGGTCAAGAGAATAGGAACCCATGCTTATCAAAATGGAAGTGGTTATAGAGGTATCTCTACACAGAAGTACAAGGAGTTTTCTTTTCATCGTTCCCTTGTGAATTATACGAGTGGCTGTCCAAATTAGCAGATAGAGAACCTACCTAGAAGCATGAAGATCCTATTGTCTGGACTCTAGAACTAGTTAGACGTCTTGAAAAATATGATTATAAGGTTGTGAGGGCTATTGATTATTGGATTGATAGTATTTTAGGTGGTTTCATCACTAAATTTGCAATAAATATGAAAGTGTCTTATAGCGAAGTTGAACAACGATTCTTCAAGGGTCTAAGAGGTAAGTGCCTGAAATCATTAAAAACCTAGATTAAAATTATTTTTGGTGAAAAGAGGGTTATGCCTTTACCTTAATGTTTAAGAGGGGTCTAAGTAGATCTACACGAAGTGGAAAGCAATTCAGAGTAGATCAAGACAAATATGTCAAAAGTGAATACATTCCCTTATTAGGAGAGTCTAAAAGTGAAGAAGAAGGAAGTATCCCCAGTACACCGAGAGGTGTGGCGCAGATGGTAGATCAAGATACTTTTGGCATTCAACACGTAACCACTCCACCTCCACTTTTGCCTTCGCCTCATACACCTACACCTCCACCTCCACCTCCACCTCCGCTATTCAGTTTGGAAAATATGATGAAAATGCTTGTATTAAGGGGTCAGGGATCAAAGGATCCCAAACAATTTTGGTTCATTGCAAAGGCTGTGTGGAAAGCGCAGTAGATCAATGATGATGTTATGAAGAAAGTGCAACTAGTTATAGTGCTACAGGACAGAGCACTTACCTGGTACATCAAATACAACACGACTCATCTGGCTTCTTCATTGGCTAACACAAGGATACACTAAATGTGGAACTTACGAAGTCATAGTTGAAATCTCAGTGTGTGAATGAAATCAAGGAGATCTAGAAGAGGGTTAATGAATCTATGTGGGATATAGATCAACGACTAAAATGTTTACTGAGTCAAGCTAACCTTCAGATCTCAGATGAACAACATAGGGATTGGTATATAGCCTCACTATTAACCTCACTTAAGATTTCCACTATCTCAACAGAATATTGGGTCTTACGCCAAAGCGTTGGAAATCACGATGAAGCTAGTAGATTCGTCGATCAAAGATACGAATGCAAGAGTTCAACAGATCCAAGTGCAGCTAGCAAGCCTTCATATGGAGTTGCGGGATTTGAAGAATGGAAAGGAAGTTAAGCCAGAGACACAATTTGAAGTTTGGTGCATAAAATGCAAGGATGAAGGCCATCATAAGTATTAATACCCTATATTTTGAGATTATATCGTTGCAGGAGGTCCTAACCCACTAAAACCAGAGTCTTCCCCTGGTCAAGAACTGGTGAAAGTACCTAGTGTATTATTTTCCAAGTTTTAGGACAACATTTGAAAAATAATTGTTCCCTATTACAGAAGTTTATATAGTCTCCAAAGCAACTTTTTTGTAACTTTTGTAAATCAGTTGGTCATGATAAGAGGAATTGTCGAAGCTATGAACTAATGATGGAAAGAAATCCATTGTATAGAATGCAAGTTGAAAACCATGCACAGAACACAACTCACGGAGGATTCCAAGGACGGGGAAGAGGACGAGGACGAGGAGCTGGGAGAGATCGGGGCCATATTATTTGTTACAACTGCAGAGAACCAAGACACTTTGCGCATGACTGTCAAAATCCAATGCACCCTTCGTGTCAATTGTTAACTCAAAATCAGACTCTGATAGGCTATTGTGATCAGGTAGACTTTAAGTAACTATTTCAAACCTACTATAGGCTGAGGCTTAGCCTCCCCAGCCTGAGAGGGCTCTCTCATAAGATTAAAGATTTGGATAATGAATAAGATGGCTAACTCTATGAAACAAAATAAAATGAACAAGTATAAGAGGTTGAAACACAATTATAAAGTATCCATTGGGCTTATGGAGTCAGATATGCTTTGGTATTGACAGTAAAGTTAGCTTTGCATAGAAGTCAGGGCATTCAGAATCCAACATATGTAGAACACACCAAACATATAGAGGAGCAACACAGTTTACAAATGTATGAAGGAAATTAGAGCACTGTTAGTGATTTATAAGTAATCACACATTCATAACATTGTAGATAATAGGAAAAAGACAACACAAGACATTCAGAACATCGAATTCCTTCTGATTCCTGAAAAGCAAGGCCAATACTGTATTACTAGAAAACAGAGTCTTTACACAAAGCACAATATAAGAGCTTTTCTCAATAATTTTCCAACCCTTTGTACATCAGATGTTCTGCTATATATAGAGCTCTCTACATAATTGATATTCCTCCTCCAGCATGAGGGGAACTCGAATTCATCTTATTATGACACCTATTAAAACTTTAAACTAATTATTAAATGCAACTAACTGCTAACTGGAAGTTCTAGAAACCTAAGACAATTAGGAGTTTAACTTCACATCATGTTGATGATAGTATTTATTACAATCAAAACTCGTTCTCTGAAAAGTGGTCTCCTTCAATCTAGCTTTGGTGGATGTTTGAAGCTCTTTGCTAGCCCTTAATGTCTTATCCCTTTACTGCTGCTGAGAAGTAGGAAACTGCCCCTGTTTTTCTGCTTTTGGTTTCCTCAAGGATATTCGAAACTAATTAACCATGTTGTTCTTCTTTAATTACCCAAAAATATATTGGAGTGCCACGTTCTTCATGTGCTGTAAACCTTTCCCATATACCTGTGTGAAGACAAAACCTCTTCAAAGTTGTTTGAAATGTCATGGACAATACTAGCGGTGATCATTTGTATAACAAAAAGCTTAGAGTTCATATATCTTTCCTCCGCTTGTTTTGCCCTTGTTGGTTGCTTGCACATTGTAAATGATCCTTTTCTGAAATTTCCTTTCAAAAAAATTCCCCTCGGTCACTCAAAATTAGTCGACTGATTTTAATTATGCAGCTACAGCAGTTTCGTAGCGCGCTGCAAAACTGCTGTGCGTTAGGCATCATCTACAGCAGTTTCGTAGCGCGCTACAAAACTGCTGTATAATCACAAAAACACAGTTTTAAGCCAAAATTTGGCTGTCTTGAGCCTCTTTATATTGAAATGTCCTTTTCAACTGCCCTGAAGCTATTCAAAACTGAACACGATAAATCATCAAAATTTGGGACTTAACCTTACCTGCTGTGTGATTTTCCTTAGCTAAGGAAATATTTCCCGTTGGCTTAGCTGGATCTTCAAATCCTCAATTTGCCTTTTCATAACTCTGATCCCAGCTCTCAGTTCCGTATTAACTTTTCTAATGAATTCTGCTTCCTTTATTGCAGGAACTGTCCAGGTATAGTATTGGGCATTACAGTCGACCACCTCGGGTATTGAAATTGTTTTGTCTTCCCACAGGGCCTCCATTTTATTAAAATGAGCTTCCTTCATTGCATGTTTCCTTGAGGCTTTCTTCAATCTAGAAATTTCGAGATTTGCTAACCTCAACTTCTTTTTGAGCTCTTCAACACTATATTCCTCCTGAGAGATAACTGTCTTATTTCTATCTTCTTTATGCAGTTGTGATGATGTTTCTAATGAAGTCATAGGCCTTTCATGAGTTTTTGCGATCTCCTTTGTTTCACCTGCTTCTGGCAGCATCTCTTGTACCTGTTTGAAATACCTCGTCACACGTCTTCTTGGCTTAAAGACAAATTTAGCAACCTGATCATCAAACTTGAGCTTTTTCGAGCCTTTGATCTTTTTGGTCTTGTCTTTACCTGATTCTATCAAATCTGCTTGAACCAGGGGAGATTATTCAATATCAATAGCTTCCAGTAAGTCATTCAGGTTTCCCTTTGAAACTGGGCTTTCCTCAGTAACCACTGTCTTGCCTTTTTCTTTAGCTAACTGGATCCTAGTCATTCTTCTCTGAACTACTTCACCTGTAGATGATTCATGTACACCCTCTTTGATCTAAGTTTTCTCTTTCTGGGACTGTTGGGGTGTGTCTTGGATTATCAGTGTTCTGGTGGGCTCCTTTACCTGTTTCCTAGCCTTCAATTTTACAAATCTCCTGGATCTTGTTTCTGCACGATGACCAGTTACTAGTGGAGAATTTTTCACAGCTTGAGGACTCAAGCCAATTTCATTCTTGAAGCCAAACATAAATTTGAACATGGACCAGTCCCTGTCTATTCTCTGGAGCTCATGCAAAATGATCAACTTGACTAAGCCGTGGTGAAAGAATGAGAACTCACAGGCTTCCTTCTTTAGTTGAACCTTGTCGCCCATTTTGCCTAGGCTACGAAACAAGTAGAAAGGTAAATCAAGAGATATCTTTCCTGTGAAATGCAACAGAAGCTTGAAGTGATATGAATACACCTTATGATATCTCCCCTCACAGGTAAAGTACCTCTGTATGCAGGTAAGTACATTGGCATATGAGTTCTTGACAAAATTTTTGGGCACAGACTTGTTTAAATCTGAATCAATGAACTCCGGCTTCATAAATTCTTTGCAGGGGGTCATATCAAATTTGAAATTTTTAAACCATCTTTCTTGTCCCCTTCGAATCTCAGTGACTACAAATATAACTTCCAACGATATTGGCAATTCAAGCACCCCGACTTTCGAATTCAGTCCTGTGAAATTCAAGGCAAATTCCTTGGTGACTTGCGCATGACCTCCTTGAAGTTTCTTGCAAAAATTCCAATAGCCAACCTGCTTGAATGCGTGTTCAACTTCTCTGTTCTTTAAGATAATGTCTAAACCTTCAGTTTAACTCCTCAAACACCTACCTGACCTGTGCTCCTTTCTTTCTGTAGCCCTCTCCATGGGATTCCAACAGAATGAAAATTTGAAAGACGGGCATTGTCTCAATTTTCAATCCTGCCTCTCGTGAAAGCTGCCTCGCCTGATTTTCTAGGAATTCAAATTGAATGGCTTACAATTTATTCCTTACGCATGAATCCAAACACAAATCATGACTGTGAGTGCTTGGCTTTTCTTGGAACTTGTAACCCGAGCATACCAAGGTGCCTAACAGTTCTAATGATGAAGATAAGTGGTTGGACATGATAGGCGAAGTGTATAAGCTGACAATTGATGATGTAGTGATAACGGATCTTGATAGATATGATAGCTGAGAAAGATTTTCTACGGATCCGCACGAATCCCCGATTTCATAGCGCAGCCAGTGTAAATTCTGGGTTTTGCGCTACGAAAACACCTAGACTGGATTCTGCGCTACGAAAACGCCTAAACTACTTTGTAACACATAGGAACCTTAAAACAAACTTGATACAGGGAATCTATCTAGGTTGTGAGACCAGTGATGAATGAGAACGGGTTATTGACCTTTATTCAACCATACCACCAAGACTCCTAAGACTTAGACACTACATTGAACATGGAAAAACTGAACTTGGACTAACACCTAACCTTCACAATCAAACTGATGTGAACAATTTAGAAATTGCTTCTTAAGTGATAACATCAGTACTATCACCAGTTCGGTCATGTTATAGAAGATTGCCGAGTCTTAATAGTGAAGATGTGGGAGAAGAAGAACCAACAACCGATGCAGAATATTTAGATAATGAGATCTAAGTCACGCGAAGATGTTACCAGTGTCAACATAGTCATGCGAAGCAATGTAGCCACTAGTGAAGACAAGGTCAAAGGGAAACAGCTAGAATCAAATTCATGGTTCCGAAAAGTCAATGAGAAGAATGTTGGGCTTAATTTACATAGAGAAAAAAGAGATGTTTGTTAGCACCTAAATCTGCCTCAGGCTGAAAGAAGGCAAAATTCAGGGTAACCACAAACCACGCTCAGTCTGGTAGCTAGCCCAACCAGAACAGGAGAGGGCTCTCTCTGAGTCACACTCAGTGAATAAGTGAATGAAAAGGCCTGAGATGAATTATAATGAACTATTTGTCTTAGGCTAGTAAGTGAAAATGAAAATAAGAAGTAATTTTTATGAATGACTGTGTTTCTAGGATGTTATGGGACCACTGGACCTCAATGAACAGAGAACTTAATACAAAAGGCACGGATTATTTCATGAGGCAAGGTAGGCGGAAAGCATAGCAATTTAGTTTTAAGATATGGTAGAATGGAGAGATTGATTAAGAGGGTGTAAAGGGCATGAACAACATGAATCCTTTTCAACAGAAGAATGAACACTGTACATGAAATTTTCCCACAAGCAGAGCAGTAAAATTGAATTCTACCTTAGCTAACTTAGAAAATTTCAATGGAAATGAATATGAAATGAGATATGAAACATAAAAAGATACATATGAAACATAAGAGACACATTTGCTACACTCACAACCACATGAAGCTCATGAAATAGAGCCACTGCCTTTCATTAATCCTCTGTAAAAATATACAAAGCAGAAACAAAGTTTCTTTCCCACAGTGTCCCAGAAGTTACAAGCCAACCAACCCTTTGCAAATGGTTTGCATGCAATATATAGAATGTGACATGAAGAGATAGAATGCCCAAGGTTTGGGGAGTTACTCGAATCATTACAAAATGAAGGTGGAGAGCCAAACAGCAGCTACAGGTGCAGCGCCACAAACATGACAAATGGCTTGGGTGGCCCTTTGCCTTCCTTTGCCACTTGGATAACTGACCATCTGGAGTGAAAATACTTATAAAACCACCTTAGGTGCCAAAAAAATGAAGTGCATATGAGTGGGCCCACTTACAAAAAGTCGGGAAACGAAATTTCGCGAAATGGAGGCATTCTAGCCCTTTTTCCTATATGCGTCGCGCCCTTTTCCTATATGCGTCATGCCAAATTGAGGCCAGTTTTGAGGCACTTGCTAGAGTCCACAATGTGCCCAAGTGTCCTTGTTGGAAAGCCTGTCCTGTCTACTTTCCAACCCAAGTGGAATTTTTAAATTTGGAGCTCGTTTTCCCCTCCAAATCTTCATTCTCCCAAGACTGCTTCCTGTGTGTCAAAATAGGGGTAGCGAGGCCATTTTTGAGTGTATTTTGCCCTTTTGGTGGCCAAGATCTTCTCCAAATTTCTTGCTCCCAGTGCTAGTAATTTTGATTTTGCATGCCGAATCCAAAAATGCAAACCATTTCTCATTTGGAGCTCCCAATCTTATGCGTCGCACCGGTGGCGCAGCGCGTATAAAGAAAAAACCTGTTTTTGTGCCAAAAATTTGTCATGTGACCAAATTTTCCCAAATTCCTTCAAACTTGGGTTGGAGGTCCTCTATGAAGTGTTATGCTGTGCCAAGGAAGATTCAGCCAAGGTTCAAAGCCGATCTTTCTCTTTTGCCTCTTTTGCTTCTTTTGTTGCTTTGCTCAATTTAGCCTTCAAGCTCCTTATTCGGGCCTTTGCGCTCATGTTCCATGCCCTGCAATGACAAGCCATCCTCCTCAATATGGCTTTGTCCCTGTTTGCCTTCTCCAGCATCTTCTCCAAGTGTAAATTGACCTCCATGTAGATGAAGCACAAATAAACGAGCCAACTCATGATGAACTCTGACATTTGCCACCCTTTGACAAAATTCAAAACATGATAGGTGCTGGAAGCATGACATGGCAAGAGGGCATGCTTGCAACTTGGTGAGGGTAGTGGGTTCATCCCTGACATGTTTACCACTCTTGTGGTGTCCCCTGGGAGCCTGCTCTTCTGAGGATGAGTCACTTTGTGTCTCCCTCTCATACTCAAGACGAATGATGTGATGACATGACTGCAATGTGGACTGTGATTAGGCTGCCCCTTTGATGATGATGGGAGGCTGGGTGCCTTTTAAAATATCTGTTACCAAGGGGAGAAATGAAACAGGGATTGTTAGGAAGGGAGTGATGAAATGGGGATAGGGTTTATAGGGAGAAATTTGTCAGGGATATGGGAGGAGTTTGGGTATTTTGATGGGGTAGGGTTTAGGGTTTCTATTGAGCAATAGGAGGAGGGGGAAAGGGAATATGAGTTTGGCAGTGTTAGGGTAGTGGTAATAGGAGAAATGACATGGGGGAATAAGGAACAGACGTAGGGTAGGAAAAATCAAGCCTTGGCAATAATGACACTGTTACACAACCCTAGAAAATGGTATTTTCTTTGGTCTCTTCTTGTGTTTGCTTATGAAATGTTTATTCATTCCATCACCGGCAATAACCCACCATATCTTTATCAAATTTGATGCAAAAGTGAGTTTGAGAGCCTACCTTGCAATTAGAGGAGCTTCACAAAAGATTTGAGGGGGTTTTGGCACGTTCTGGGCGTTTTGTCTGTGTGCGTCGCGCCCTGGTTATATGCGTCGTGCTCCTCCTCCTATGCGTCACGCCATTTTCCAGGTGACTTTTTGAGGCCTTCCCAGTGTCCAAATTGGGCACGGGATAGCTCGTTGGAAAGAAATTTGAGTCTAATTTCCAACCCAACCATAATTTTTCAATTTGGAGTTCATTTTCCCTATCAAAAATTAAATATCCCAAGACTTGTCAAAATGTGCCAAATGAGGCTGCCTCAAGGCAGAGTGCTATTGCGGTCAACTTTTGAATGCCTTCCTCAAGCCCAAATTAAGCTCATGATAGCTCATTGGAAATATATTTGTCTAAATTTATCATTTGGATCATCAAGAAAATAATTTGGCCAACCAAGCTAGGAAAAAACTTGATTTTCCTAAGGTTACTCCAGAGGTGCATTAATTCTCCCGAGGCAATTGTATTTTTGACATTTCTTCAAAACCATGACACCTGTGTAAAATGTGAAGGAGGTTTTTATTCCTTGGTCTGTTTTGGACAAAAATTTCTCTCATTTTTTCCAAATTCATCTTTCCTTTCTCAGAAACATCATTTGAGTGAAACCTACCCCGATGTGGGGAACAAGAGATTTGTCGAAATGAAGCGAAATGAAGGGGATAGGGAGCTTCTAAATTCTTGAGGAAATTTTGGGAAGTATGGAAGGATGTTAGGAAGTAGGGGAAAGTGGAATCTCAGAAATTGAGTGAGGGGAAGGGGTCCAAAAAGGAAAAACACAGGCCCAACCTAGAAAATTGCCAGGTTGTAGCAAGAAACTAGGGTTTGTGCGAAAATGAGGAATTTGGGGGATCTCAGTGATGGGAAGTGTTTGATAAGGTACTTTAAGGATATGGGAAGGTGTATGAACATTAGGATGCAAGTTTTGCCGATGATTTGACCGTCCAAGAGAAATTGCCTTCAAAACCCTAGGTGAGGGAAATAACCTTACCTAGGCGCAACTGAAGCATGAACAAGGTGTAAAATGACCCAGTGGAACTTGACATGATAATGAAAACCCTCTAAATGATGGTACACTCGGCTGAATGGTGACATGGAACGTCATTTGGACAACTTTGACAAGGGTAAAATCAAACCCTAGACCTAATGCCTAGTGACCAAATTTTGCTTGAAGACTCACTAAAATGACAAAATTTGACCTTGACACCTTAAAATCACTTTGTAAGAGAATTTTTGATCACTAGAGGAAGGCTGCAAAGACTGACACTAACATTGGCTCCAATGGGGGATGGTAGCTCTAGCTCCTTGGAGGTGCCAAGAACTGCAGATCTTTGGGTGAGCAGACAGTGCCTTCGTCCATTGGGCTATGGAGTCCAAACACGGAAACTGACATTATGCAGACATACTCTGACTGAAGACTCAAACTAAAAACCATAATAAAACCAGACATGACTGAATCCTAACTAACAAACTGGAAATATGCTCATATTTGAGCTTATTCAGCAAACCTACCCTAATTACTCTTTCCACCACCTGGTCAAGTGAGATGGAACAGCCAATGCAACCAGGTAAGAATTATGGCTGATATTTGATTTCTTCCAAAATGCTTTCTGATGCGCTGGAAAAGGGAAGAATCGAAAGGCAACTCCCATGGAAACTTGGAATCAAGTTCACTACTGACAAACTTGCAAAGCATGAATTGGCTGGATGACTTCAAGAATAATGCAAAAGGATCTTCATAAGCATCACCATTGATTTCCATTAACACATTACTGCTCTGGTCTAAGTAATCTTCACAGCTGGATATTAAACTTTTCCTCACAACTGCACTGTCTTTCTCTGATGATTGCAGCAAGCGGTCAAAAGGATCCTGAATTTCGTGAAGAACCAAACTCTGTTGTTGATTCCAAACAGAACCAAAGCCTCCTTTATCAATCTCCTCATATGATTGCAAACTTTGGTATGGGGTATGAAATGAACAATCTGTTAAACAAGACAATGAAGGTGACCCTTGAAACAGATGATTATCAACATTCTCTTTTGTCGCATGATTAGCTGATGAAGAAGAATTTTTACAGCAAACCAATTCTAACACATGAGCAAAAGGATCATCAAAAACTTGGAGACTGTTGTGATGTATCTATTGAAACTGTATGACATCATATTGGCTATTCATCCTTTTCTTTAGAGATATTATGAAGATTCTGCCTTATAAACTGAAATGCTTCGTAACACAAGGGTACAGAATCCTCTTACATCATTAAATCATGTATTTCGGCTGCCTCACCTTCATCTGTAATCTGACCTTGAATTGTGTTTGGTGGCTGCATATCTGGATCTGTATCCAAAATGATTTCATCAATCATTTTAGGGGAATATTTCTTATTAACGAACTGCTCAAAAATTTCGCCATCTGTCTCACCCTCAACATTAGAACTGAGAGATTGTTGATTTCCTACAAGCTTTTCATTTGCAGATTTACTATGCAATTCACCCCACAAAAACTGAAATGATTCAAAACATAAAGGTAAGGAATCTTCTTGTATCGTTTGATCATATAAGCCAGCTTCTATGTCTTCATGTGCAACCTGACTATTAATGGCATTTAGGGGCTGGAACTCTGAATATAAGAAGTCTGGAAAAAAGTTTTCATCGCCCTCAAGAGGATCCAAATCAAGATTTGTCGATAGCTGATGTCTGATTGCATGGAAATTTTCTCTAATGAAATGACATGAATCAAAGCACAAAGGCAAAGATCCTTCACTTACTTCAAAATCTGCTACACTTTCCTCATCGTTTCCATAGCTGATATGCATCGTATCACTGTACTCGAGTTGCTGTAAGCGAACTTTCTCATCCCACAAACTAGCTGCTGATTTGTCTGCAAGATTAGCTTCTATTTGGAGAGCATAATCATCATCATCATACTAATCAAACTGAGGCAAATCGTCAATATAAAACACGTCATCAAACATACATGTCATATCAACAGGTCTTTCTTCTCCAAGATGATCTACAAAACAATCCTTTTGACTACTGAGATAAGAAACAAAATGTTTTGGATCAGCCACTTGTTCATGAACGTCATTTTCATCTTTTGCAGTCATTTTCCTCACCATCTCTTCTACTGCACTCACCAAAATGTCAAGCTTTTCCTCTGAAGGTGTAGTTTTCTCTGGATCCATGTTTTTCATCTCTTCTTCTTTCAACCTTGCCCTTCTGATCAGCAAATGAGCCTCTACATTTACTGCATTGTTTTGCATCTCTTCAAGTGTTGCAACATTCTTTTCTCTCAGCTGAAACTCCATTTCCGAATCAAAGGCACCTGGGTAGTGCAAGAGAGCAGATCCGGGAGGGGGTCTTATATCAACCGACATTGAATAGTAAACTTGATTAAATCTGGCTGAAAATTGTTGTACTGTCTCCCCTGGCAGTCTTTCCAACTGATTATACTCTTCTATGATAACGAAAAGGTTCTGTCTGATCCTCCACCTGTCAAGAAAAACTTTGATGAACTGTTGTAAATCTATGATGCTCGCATCAGGGAGGGCTTTGAACCAACTCTTGACTTTGCCTTACAAAGAAAGAGCAAAAAGCCTTATGCTGACATCTTCTTCATCAATTTCAAAAAGGTCTAGAAGTGTCTCAACATTCTTCACATGTTGCTCAGCATTGACATTCTTACATTCACCATCAAATATTGGCAAGTATAGATCATAGTTTTTGGGGAAAGCATGAAGAACAGAAGGTAAAACAAGAGGTTTATACCTATCTGGGATTATAACAACTGTAGGAATATGTACAAGAGCTATGGGATCAGTTTTGTTTTCTTTAGGCTCATCACTTTGCAGAGAATCATCATAAGATGTAGGAAAAGTAAGGAGGCCAAGATCAAAGGGAAACTCACTATTTACACTTTTTGAATAGATAGAGTGAAGATTTTGATCACCTTTATCATACAACAAGTTCTGAAAAGCTTTCAAGACAGCTTCAAGGGCAGCAAAGAAGTAATTCACAAGAAAGCATAGTAGGTCCTAAATACCGTTCCACTTTGGATACCCGAACTTTGTGTAAGATCATTCCATTTTCGCAGAGAAAGAGTTAGCCTTCCAGTGGAGTCACCATGAAGAACTGATTGCTGGTTTCTTCAGTGAATGGAGTCGCCAGGTGAATGATTTCAGTCGTCTTCTGTCTGATCATTGTCCACCATCAACCATCAGAACTGAACTTGAGATATGTCCTGGGGCAAGACAAACTTCAAGCAAACCATTTTCGTCCCCAGTATGGTCGCCACTATGTTAGCACCTAAATCCGCCTCAGGCTGAAAGAAGGCAAAATTCAGGGTAACCACAAACCACGCTTAGTCTGGTAGCTAACCCTACCAGAACAGGAGAGGGCTTTCTCTGAGTCACACTTAGTGAATAAGTGAATGAAAAGGCCTGAGATGACTTACAATGAACTATTTGTCTTAGGCTAGTAAGTGAAAATGAAAATAAGAAGTGATTTTTATGAATGACTGTGTTTCTGGCATGTTATGGGACCACTGGACCTCAATGAACAAAGAACTTAATACAAAAGGCATGGATTATTTCATGAGGCAAGGTAGGCGAAAAGCATAGCAATTTAGTTTTAAGATATAGCGGAATGGATAGATTTATTAAGAGGGTGAAAAGGGCATGGACAATATGAATCCTTTTCAACAGAAGAATGAACATTGTACATGAAATTTTCCCACAGGCAGAGCAATAAAATTGAATTATACCTTAGCTAACTTAGAAAATTTCAATGGAAATGAATATGAAATGAGCTTTGAAACATAACAAGATACATATGAAACATAAGAGACACATTTGCTACACTCACAACCACATGAATCTCATGAAACAGAGCCACTGCCTTTCATTAATCCTCTGTAAAAATATACAATGCAAAAACAGAGTTTCTTTCCCACAGTCTCCCAAAAGTTACAAGCCAACCAACCCTTTGCAAATGGTTTGCATACAATATATAGAATGTGCCATGAAGAGATAGAACACCCAAGGGTTGGGGAGTTACCGAATCATTACAAATAAGGTGGAGAGCCAAACAGCAGCTACAGGTGCAGCGCCACAAACATGACAAATGGCTTGGGTGGCCCTTTGCCTTCCTTTGCCACTTGGATAACTGACCATCTGGAGTGAAAATACTTAGAAAACCACCTTAGGTGCCGAAAAACTGAAGTGCATATGAGTGGGCCCACTTACAAAAAGTCGGGAAATGAAATTTCGCGAAATGGAGGCATTCTGGCCCTTTTTCCTATATGTGTCGCGCCCTTTTCCTGTATGCATCGCACCACTTTGAGGCCAGTTTTGAGGCACTTTCTAGAGTCCAAAATGTGCCCAAGTGTTCTCGTTGGAAATCCTATCCTATATACTTTCCAACCCAAGTGGAATTTTTAAATTTGGAGCTCATTTGCCCCTCCAAATCTTCATTCTCCAAAGACTGCTTCCTGTGTCTCAAAATAGGGGCAGTGAGGCCATTTTTTAGTGTATTTTTCCCTTTTGGTGGCCAATATCTTCTCCAAATTTCTTGCTTCCAATGCTAGTAATTTTGATTTTGTATGCCGAATCCAAAAACGCAAACCATTTCTCATTTGGAGCTCCCAATCTTACGCGTCGCGCCGGTGGCGCAGCATGTATAGAGAAAAAACCTGTTTTTGTGCCAAAAATTTGTCATGTGACCAAAATTTTCCCAAATTCCTTGAAACTTGGGCTGGAGGTCCTCTATGAAGTGTTATGCTATGCCAAGGAAGCTTCAGCCAAGATTTGAAGCCGATCTTGCTCTTTTTCCTCTTTTGCTTCTTTTGTTGCTTTGCTCAATTTAGCCTTCAAGCTCCTTATTCGGGCCTTTGCGCTCATGTTCCGTGCCCTGTAATGACAAGCCATCCTCCTCAGTATGGCTTTGTCCCTGTTTGCCTTCTCCAGCATTTTCTCCAAGTGTAGATTGACCTCCATGTAGATCAAGCACAAATAAACGGGCCAACTCATGATGAACTCTGACATTTGCCACCCTTTGACAAAATTCAAAAACATGATAGGTGCTGGAAGCATGACATGGCAAGAGGGCATGCTTGCAACTCGGTGAGGGTAGTGGGTTCATCCCTGACATGTTTTCCACTCTTGTGGTGTCCCCTGGGAGCCTTCTCTTCTGAGGATGAGTCACTTTCTGTCTCCCTCTCATACTCAGATGAATGTTGTGATGACATGACTGCAATGTGGACTGTGATTAGGCTGCCCCTTTGATGATGATGGGAGGCTGGGTGCCTTTTAAAATATCTGTTACCAAGGGGAGAAATGAAATAGGGATTGTTAGGAAGGGAGTGATGAAATGGGGATAGGGTTTATAGGGAGAAATTTGTCAGGGATATGGGAGGAGTTTGGGTATTTTGATGGGGTAGTGTTTAGGGTTTCTATTGAGCAATAGGAGAAGGGGGGAAGGGAATATGAGTTTGGCAGTGTTAGGGTAGTGGTAATAGGAGAAATGACATGGGGGAATAAGGAACAGAGGTAGGGTAGGAAAAATCAAGCCTTGGCAACAATGACACTGTTACACAACCCTAGAAAATGGTATTTTCTTTGGTGTCTTCTTGTGCTTGCTTATGAAATGTTTTTTCATTCCATCACCGGCAATAACCCACCATATCTTTATCAAATTTGATGCACAAGTGAGTTTGAGAGCCTACCTTGCAATTATAGGGGCTTCACAAAAGATTTGAGGGGGTTTTGGCACGTTCTGGGCATTTTGTCTCTGTGCATCGCGCCCTGGTTATATGCGTCGCGCTCCTCCTCCTGTGCATCATGCCCTTTTCCAGGTGACTTTTGGAGGCCTTCCTGGTGTCCAAATTGGGTACAGGATAGCCTTTTGGAAATTTCTTTGAGTCTACTTTCCAACGCAACTGGAATTTTTCAATTTGGAGTTCATTTTCCCTATCAAAAATTAAATATCCCAAGACTTGTCAAAATGTGCCAAATGAGGCTGCCTCAAGGCAGAGTGTTGTTGCGGTCAACTTTTGAATGCCTTTGTCAACCCCAAATTGAGCTCATGATAGCTCATTGGAAATCTATTTTCTCTAGTTATCATTTGTATCATCAAGCAAGTCATTTGGCCAACCAAGCTAGGAGAAAACTTGATTTTCCCAAGGTCACTCCAGAGGTGCATCAATTCTCCCAAGGCAATTGTATTTTTGACATTTCTTCAAAACTATGACACCTAGGTAAAAATTGAAGGAGGTTTTTCTTCCTTGGTCTGTTTTGGACAACAAACCTATCTCAGTGTTTCCAAATTCATCTTTCCTTTCTCATAAACATCATTTGAGTGAAACCTACCCCGATGTGGGGAACAAGAGATTTGTCGAAATGAAGCGAAATGAAGGGGATAGGGAGATTCTAAATTCTTGAGGAAATTTTGGGAAGTATGAAGGATGTTAGGAAGTAGGGGAAAGTGGAATATCAGAAATTGAGTGAGGGGAAGGGGTCCAAAAAGGAAAAACACAGGCCCAACCTAGAAAATTGCCAGGTTGTAGCAAGAAACTAGGGTTTGTGCAAAAATGAGGAATTTGGGGGGTCTCAGTGATGGGAAGTGTTTGATAAGGTACTTTAAGGATAGGGGAATTTGTATGAACATTAGGATATAAGTTTTGCTAATGATTTGACCGTCCAAGAGAAATTGCCTTCAAAACCCTAAGAGAGGGAAATGACCTTACCTAGGCGCAACTGAAGCATGAACAAGGTGTAAAATGACCCAGTGGAACTTGACATGATAATGACAACCCTCTGAATGATGGTACACTCAGCTGAATGGTGACATGGAACGTCAGTTGGACAACTTTGACAAGGGTAAAATCAAACCCTAGACCTAATGCCTAGTGACCAAATTTTGCTTGAAGACTCACTGAAATGACAAAATTTGACCTTGACACCTTAAAATCACTTTGTAAGAGAATGTTTGATCACTGGAGGAAGGATGCAAAGACTGACACTAACAATGTTCATGGAAGATGTTAGAGTAAGTATTGGCATACTGCCATCAGTGATCAAAATTCCTCTTTTATATCATATTAGTGTCCCATGTTGAAATTTTTATCATTCCACCTAGGTCATCATGTAAAAATTTACTCACTAATGGTAGCCCGAGTTAAAGCCCCTTCCCCTCTCAAAAATCAAAATTTGTTGGCCCACCTTCATGTGTCTTGCTGAGTGTACATTGACTATAAAAGCTCATTTCATCATGTTTTGTGTCAGTCAAGTCCACCTAAAGTCCAGACATTCAAGGTCCCATTAGGTCACTACGTTTTATTTTCCAAGGTCCAATAAAACACCATTCCACTACATAAGGCCAAAAAAGTACTAGAGTGAAGCAAATAATGTCCCTTTTTCAGTTAAATAAGGATTTATAAGCATGTAACCATGGTTGCTAAAGTTCCAAATATGATTTTAAGCAAGAAATTCATTCCAGATTGTAATTTTAGTTCAAAAAGAGAGTTGTAATCATTTTTATTTATTTATGTAATTTTATGTTTATCATATGTAATAAGTCACTATTCTTAGCTGTTTACTCAAACTCCATTGCCAATATCATCAAAAAAAAGTCAAAAGTGAAGATTGCCAAACCTTCAGCATCATCCACCTACAAAGAAAAATTCAGAAACAATATTAGCAAAGAGGTCAAAAAGGCTTCAAACTCACCTTCATTTGCCTCATAGCACTCATTGAGCAAACCCCAAGAGAGCCTTTTCACAGTTCTGGGTGAAATCAATAGAAACAGGGCAGGTGTTGTGGTTTCCTTCTGGCGCTACGCATTCTCTTATGGCGATGCGCGTTTACTTGGCACTACGTGTTTCCTTAAGGCGGTGCACGTTCCCTTAAAGCGCTACGTGTTGTCTTGAGGTGCTGCGCACTCTACATTGGCGTTGTGCGTTTGTCTAGCAACGCTCAAGTCACCTCCTCAGCTCATCCAAAACGCTTTCAACATCAATGCATGTAAGTAGTAGCTAAGGAATGTGATTTTCCCCCTCCTCAAGTCAATTCTTAAGTGTTTGAAAGGTTTTATTGAAGAGTTAGCTTAATTGTTACATATAAACCCTAGATTTCCCGCAAAAATACCTTCCACTCTCATTCCCTTTTATACACTTCCCTCCACCCTCCTTCCCTTTCCCTAAATCTTTATATCCCATATACCCTCTAACCCTTTGTCCCAAAACCCTAAGTCCTAGGTGATACAACACTACCTAGGCCCTCAAACCCTTATATTGCAAAAAAAATTCCCCATCCCAAAACTATCATACTACTACCCTATACCCCTCTCCAATACACATATCCCTTCACCCATCATCTTCATATTTACCCTTCCCCATTTACTAATCCCTAAAAAACTACATTCCACATACGTTACACCTCCCTAGGGTTTGATACTAAACATCATGGAAGAGGAGGAATACATACCACATAGTGAGGAAGAGGAAATAGATAGAGAAGAAGATAGGGAAAAAAGGCCACACAAAGGAGGCCAGATACATAGGTTTAAGCCCACAGATCTTAGGGAACTCTTAGCATACCCTATGATTGTGACATCCTTCAAATGGCTAGGCCGTTATGATTTCTGTGAACAAGTGCAAGTAGTCCAACATCATCCTGAGTTGACTAGGCTCTTGATTTCTAAACTCCAAGACAACCAGGTCACTCTTGCAGGTATAACTTTCACTCTATCTACTGACAATATATTAGCTGCCACTAGAATTCCAGATGTTAGGGAGAAATGGTTTGAACAGGGTGATTTGGAGAGGCATTATTATGAGCCTTACATGAAACCAAGGTATATAAATTAAAGAAGTTGCTAGTTTCCTTTTTCTCACCTCCTTGACAAATATGCCCCAATGATGAAGATTATTATGAAATATTTCTCATGTGAAGGTAGATTTTCTAGGGTCTATTCTTATCATATCCAGCTCTTAATGTATTTCACTAGGGTAAAAATGCTCAATATACCCTACTATCTTTTCTGGAGTGTTGAGAAGATGGCCTACATTGCCCAAAAGAGGGAGTACAAAGATCAAATGAAGAGCCTATTTCATCATTCCCTCATTAAAATCATAGTCCTTTAACATCGCAAGGAACTCAACATTGCATGGAGTACCTTCATAGCTAATCCCATATTCACTCATGCATCTACTCAAAATATTCAAAGCATCCCTTCATCGTCTCATCCATCCACCTCCATTCCTCCATCTCAGCCCATACATCATTCATCCTCATCTGATGAGTCAGCCACACCATCACCTCCATCATCACCATTTCATGAGCCTAGTCAATCACCTAGTAGAGATGAAGGAAGAGAGCAAGAGCACATTGAACATGGTGAGGTCAATAAGCCTAAAAGGGCTGGTTTGGGTACTTTGGCACATACCTATCAGAGAGGGCTTAGGCAAGTGTTTTCCCCACAGATTGTGGGAGGGGCCTTGCCTTCTTCATCAGCAAAGCAGGTACAGAAGGGCAAGGAAAAGGTGACAGAGGCAGAGATCCAGTAGCAGGAGGAGGACCTCCATGAGACAGAGCAAGATTTTCACTTATTTGACCTAAGTGAAATGATGACCCTGAGAGCACAGTCATTGCCATCAAAGAGAAGGAAGCACTAATAGGAGAACTTCAGGTCAATTTGTAGAGGGCAAAATATATCATCACCATACTATGAGTAGGAAAACAGGCAGTTAGAGACCAAACATGAGCTCATGGAAATTCAGCTCGTCAAGGCAAAGAGGGAGGCTGAAAAGGCTAAGGCCTCACTTGATGAAGTATATGGATAATATAGTGACCAGCTGGAGGAACAGGTGCCAAAAAGAGGGCCAAGAACTAGAGGCCTAAAGAGAATATTGGAGCTAGAAAAACAAAAAGAGGTTGAACTAGCTAATGAGCTCACCCTAAATGAGCAATTTGCCAAAATGATAAATGAGAACCGAGAGAATTTGCTTGAGAGGGTGAACACTCATCTTGAAAGCCTCTTAGACAAGGCCAAAAGAGACACTGACATTCAGAGAAAGATGGAAAATTATTATTGTTGAAGACACCAAATAGCAAGGGCAAAGCTCAAAGCTGCTAAGGCAAGAATTGAAGCCCTAACTCACCATGAGGAGAAGAAGAAGCTTAATATACTTGTAGAGGATTCACTTCATGCCTAGCCACCTCAAACCTCAGCTTCTTGAACAATTTTGAAGACCCTTGGCTCAATTTTTGTCATCTTGCTTTTCCTGTCTTTTTAAGGCAATTTTTATATCAGCAATTTGGTCAAACGCACAGCACCTTAGGCGTTGCACACTTTTTGGAAGCACTTTTTGGAGGATGGCGACCACCATTCGATTTAGAAAGACCAAGAAATTATGGAAAACCATGTTTCCAGCCTTGGAAAGCAAAATTAGTGGATGAAAAAGGCAAAAAAACCACCTTAAAATCATGTTTCTGCCTCATTTCTGGACCAGGCGCTGCACATTTAAGTATCCTTGGGAGAATTGGATTTTGCAGGATAAAATCAAGCCCATCTAAAACCTAGGGAAGCTTTGGAAACCAGACAGGATAAGCTTTCTAATGAGCTATCCTGGGCTAGATTTGGACATCAGCAAGGCAGGTAAAAGTCAGCTTGAAGATGGCGCTGCACGTTTGACAGTTAGCCCAGATTTTCACTGTTTCTCTCCAAATTTATTTTTACCTATGGGAAATCAATATTTTACTGATGTAATTGATAAGTATGATGTAATTATTATATTTTTACTATTACCTCAACTAGACTCTTCCTCGGCCTTGGAGATCTGGAGGAGTGATAACAGAAGCAAGAAAGAATTTTAAGGATCCATGTGCTTCTACGTCTAAGAATCAGATGTCGCTAGTCCCACGAAAGGAGAAACCTGAAGTTACTGTAACACAAGATTTAGATCCCACAGTGTTAAAAAAAAATTATTCAAACCTGCATGAAGTTATTACGGGATTAGAAGGTCGTAGAATCACTTCAAGAATTGATATATAACTGTGCCAGCAAGGACAAATTATTACCAGGATAGCACACAGTCAATAAGGTGAACCAAAGAAAGAATAGAATTTGTAGGGAGATGCAGTTGACCTTGTATATTGGTGATTTTGAAATGGATTAGATAATCCTAGACTTAGGCTTTGATGTTAACGTATTGTCGAAGTATACTTGGGAACATATGGGGAAACCTAAGTTATAATGGTCGTCAATTCAGTTCTGCAAGGAAAACCAGCAAAAGATAATTCCAATGGGGCACCCACATGGAGTAACTGTAGATATTGAAGGAGCAAGAGCAGTGGTCGATTTTGAAGTTATTGAGATCATTGATGATAGTAATCCATACCCATCGTTGCTTGGGATTGATTGGGCCTTTGACATGAATGCCATCATTAACTTAAAGAAATGAAGCATGGTATTTGAAAAGAATGAACTTCGAGTAATTGTCCTGTTGGATCCAGCTGAAGTTGCGTGCTACACAGAACCAAACCGTAACTATCATGAAGATGACGACATTGAGCACATCTATAAGATAACTGCATGAAATGAAGATTGGATCAATCCTACTATGGATGGAAGGATCAACTGGGAAAAGGACAGCTCCTGCCAATCAGATTCAGACGAAGAGTTAGAAAACTGGCAGAATCGGTTGCATGAGGTCTCTATGCTGAGATGTAATCAACTTACAAAGTCGCTACGTTGTGTGTTTATTGAGGTACTTAAATTACCCTATTATGATGGCTTGGGTGATGTCAATATATTTTTTGACCATTTTGAAAGGGATGTACTAGAGGAATATCAGTTCCATACCTTAGATCTAGCATTAAGAGTTACGCCTGCAAGATGGTGGGGTGCGGATAGGGATAATTTTGCTTACTAGAAGCAATATCATAGAATGATGCGATCAAGTTTTGGCTACGCGAACACCTGAATCACTGAGAAATACACAGGGAAGGATGATTAGCGTGAACATATAACGAAATGGACTAAGGCGTGGGGTGAGATACCTCACCCTGAGTGGGTGCATATCTTTATTCATACCCTTGATGTTATCCCAAAGAACTAGTATGTAGAAACAGAGTTACGACACATGACCGTTGAATGGGATGAGATGAACGAAACTTTCTTGCTGACGTTCAATTTTGAATATGGTTTTGAATGCATTGTTGAAGCACTTTAGGTAGTTAAAACAACAATTTTCTGAACACCTATCGAACCTGTCACATGGGTACAGCCTGACCAGAGTACGCAGCTACAATATGCTTTAGAATGTTACACTGTTACAATGGAAGAAGCTAATTAGGATCCATAGGATATTAATATCCCTAAATCAGAGGGACAATGCGAAGTTGGTGTACCTACGACGGAGTTCCCTAATATTTCGTAACGGGTTCGCACAAAGCAAGTAAACATTGGTTCAGAAGCAGAACCAAAAATTCATGAACATTGGTGATTATTGGGATGACAATACAGTGGATAAGGTCACTAAATTATTACATGAATATCAGGATTTATTTCCAACCAAGTTCTCTAGCTTGAAGGGGATCATAGGAGATTTAGGGATGATGAAGATCAAATTAAAACGTGATGTGATGCCAGTTAAGCAGTGCCCATACCGGTTGAACCCCAAATACAAGGAAAAGGCACAAGAGGAACTCGATAAAATGTTGGTGGCCGAAATAATTGAGCCTGTAGAATAATTTGTGTGGGTTAATCCTATGGTAGTCCAAGAGAAGAAAACAAAATGTGATATCAGGATTTGCGTAGATCTATGGAAGTTGAATGGTGCATGTGTACATGACCCATTCCCTACACCGTTTACAAATGAAGTCCTCGATAATGTTGGCAGATAGGAAGCATATTCATTTACAAATGGATTCTCGAGATACCACCAAATTAAGATTGCACTAGAGGATAGAAGCAAGACTACCTTTGCTACAAAATGGGGTTCATTCCAGTATACAGTGATGCCTTTCAAACTCAAAAGTACTCCTGCGATTTTCTCCAGGGTGGTTGTCGCAGCGTTCAAGGAGTTCATTCATAAGTTTTTGGAAGTTTACTTCAACGATTGGACAGTGTTTGGGCTAGTCGAGAAGCATGTCTTTAGTTTGTTCCTGACGTTAGATACCTGTATGAAGTATAAGATCTCTTTGAACTTGAAGAAATGTATTTTTTGTGTACCTTACAAAATATTGTTAGGCCATGTTATCTGTAAGAAGATTGATGGTAGACCTTGCTAAGATCGTCATAATTATCAATATGGAACCTCCCAGGAAATTAAAGCAGTTGCGCACAACATTGGGTCATACTGGATACTATAGGAAGTTTATTAAGGCATACACGCAGATCATTGCGCCCATCGAAAATTTGTTAAAGAACGATGTTACATTTTTCTGGGATGATGATTGTCATAAGAGCTTGGATACTCTAAAGGAGAAAATGGTTACGGAGTTGTTGATGGTGTTGGACCCACCAACATTCAATGGATCACCTCAGTATGAAGTCCCAACTAGACCTCACACCATTTGGTATAGGAGTCCCATCCGGTATGATGGCCCGTTTGCCATTATCTTAAAGATTTTCCTCAACTCTTACTTATCAGCATAGGAGAATGGTCTACTTTGTCTTTGAGAAGTGAGGTTCGTGTTCCTGGTGATTGTAAGTGTTACTTGTGTCAATGGTTCTTTCACTATAGAGGGAGAGGGTGAGAGTGAGTCCCAAGTCGTTTGGGAGTAAGTCCCAACTCTGCTAGGAACACACAACACAACAGGGCATGCACAGCTTCCGGAGGAACAGTCCACACGGATGCGGCAGTCACAACATACAAGGGAATATAACATGTACAACAATTGGCAGATGAGTCTTCATGAGTGTAATGGTCATTACAGCAAGTTTTATGTGAAAGGTCGATCTGATGTCTAGGAAGGTAGCCACCACGGGCCAGATAGTGTTAACAACACATACAACACATTTTCATTAATATATTGTGTATTACAACAAGTGAAATAGTTCAAGTGTGAAACACAGGTTAAAGAAACATGCATCACAACTGTTCAAGATTAGTCTTACAATAGTTACAATACATGTGTGAAAACATGTTGGCATGTTAGCAGGCTTCTTAATTAAGTGAAAGTTTCAAGACACATCATTACACCATACATCACTAACCCTGTGGGTAGGGCGTTGGAGCCACTTCTTACTCCTCAAAGAAAATATTACAGACTCTCTTGCCTATGTGGGAGGATCTGAGGTGAAAATTCATTTCATGTACAAATGAGGGGATATTTATAGCCAAGGGTGCAACTGACCCTTATGGTTGTTTGACTACCCTTATGATTGTTTGACTTCCATGACTCTTTGACTTTACATGACTCTTTGTACAACAAGTGGGTCTCTTGGACTTCCACGTTACATTATAGACAATATGGCCCACAGTAGGGATGTGGACAACATGACTCATGACATGACTTGACATGATAGTGATGGTACATTTGTGCTGTTGTTGGTGTGCATGTCGAGTTGCAGTGCTGCTGGTGATGGATGTCCTCATGGTGTGTCATAGCTTCACCTCTGCATGGAAAAGTGCGTAGAGTCTTCGATGGTCATTGGTTCACTTGATGTTGCTTTTGCACGTTTTTCCTTGCTTGTATGTTGGAAGGCTTGATAGGTACATATGTTCACGAAAGGTGCATGTTCGTCCGTTTGTCTGTCCATGAGCACACCTTGCATGATTTCTCATATGTCCGTCCATGAACACATATTTGCATGATCATCCATTCATGAGCACGTCTCGTTGCATGCATCGTTTGTTCATCCATTGGTGAACCTATCCTTCTGCATGTGCTCCCTTCGTTCATCCCATTCATTTTCGCACCATGTTTGTTTGTGTATCTATTCCTGCAATCACCCATGACGAGATGACATCAAATCCAAAAACCTCCTAGTCTACCATGATACATGATCATTTCGGATGCAGGTGACCAGGAGAGGAAACAAGGTTGTGAGGCAAGATGGAGGCTCCGGGCACTGCTGATGAAAACTGCACAAGAGTCATTGGGTGATGGAAATGGGCAATCCGGATCGACAGTGACTGTCCGTGAGGTCTGGCTCAGCTGGAGGACAAAATCGCGCAGTTTTTTAGGTGAACATTCAGCGTAGTAGGAAGGTTGGGCAGGGAAAATCTACACAGTTTCCAAAACGAGTAGAAAGTGGAAGCTTAGAAGCCAAAATTGTGCAATTCCTGAGGGGAACTAGCAGTTTGCTGCTTGAGCTTGGCAGCAAAAACTGCGCAATTCCTGAAGGGAACTGGCAGTCTGCTAGCGGGAAAAACTGCATTGATGCTAGGAGGTTGGCCTATTGATCACCTCTGCACAGATTTTGAGCTAAGTGGACTGTTGGGTAGCAGAGAGCTTGCTCATGAAAACTACACAATTTTCTAGGTGAGTAGTAAGTCGACTATTGGGAAGCCTGACTAGAAAAACTAGAAATTTTCTGAGGGAGACAAGGACGGAAACTAGGTGTTGTCTGGCCTATATGCGTAATTTTCTCAATCAGCAAAGCGGGTAAGGTCTGCAGCCTCTGCGCAATTTTTTAGGGGAGTGAGTCCCGGGGTGGTCGAGTCAAACTCTGTGGTTGACTAGCATGAAGGTGGATTGATTTGCTTGTGGGCAGTGCAACTTTAAATGACTTGCTTGTTGCTTTTACATTGTTCTGGGTGACATTCAATCGAGTCAATGGAAGGGTGATGTTCCGTCCATCAGAGGGGAGTTCAGTCATTAGAACTTCAGCAAGAATGACTAAGTGTGAATGAGTGAAAGATGCATATGTGATCCTACAAACGCACACTTACATGACTCGATTATGAGATGACTCAAACCATCCAAACACACATGTTCAACATGACTGACCGATGGTACAAGCAACAAGCGCGACACTTGTGATTGATCATTGGTCGACCGTGATGACGCTTGCACGACAGTGAATGTGACTCTGTGTGTGAGTGCGAAAGATGTTTTCATGCGAGCACAACAAGTACACACGAAGTGAAGACTTTAAGCATGACCAGAACATGTTCGCAAGCATGACTTTGACATCAACATGCAAAATCTTGGGTAAAATGAACAAGCAGGATGGATTCAAAGACTCACACGAGCTCATGGAGTGAACCCAAGTGTGTTCAGTCATCAATTGAAATTCTCAAGGGAGGCTCTAAAATTGGGTGCAGGCCAAAATTTTGGAGGGTGGTTGTAGCCGCTACAACACTTGGTGACACACTGGTAGAACTCTAGCTTCTCTGTTTTGGTTAATTGCTAGCACAGGGCCTTGATATTTCAAGGAGTATTGAATCATTGTGTGGGTTACTTCAACTTCCCCACTTACCCCATGGACATACATGGTTCATCTTTTTCCAACTAAGTTAAACATAATCAAAATTTTAGCTTGATCATAGTGTTTCGAATTCGGGAAGGGTAGTTTAGCTCGTGAGTTGAAGATTTTCAGAGTATAAGTTTTCATCTATGGTGTTGCTCTACTGCCAGCAGGCCTGGACAGTACCCTGGCATAGTCACACAAGAACACATGCATTGCTCCACTTCCAGCGACTTGGTCAGTACCCCAGTGGAGTTGCATGCTTCACCTCTCTGCACAGGAAGCCTTTCTCTTCTTTCGCCTTGTTATTTTTTAAGAGGATTATGCATAGGCACTTATTTATTTTTAGGGCGAAAGAGGGATCTTGACTTATTGAGAGTAGGAGAGGTTGTTCCTTCATAGAAGCATGTAAGACCTCTAACATAGGTTTGCTCGTTTGGATTTTCCCCTTCTCCGTTTCTACTAGCTGGATGAACTTGAACACATAGAGTAGAAGGTTGAGTAAAGGCATGGGGCTTCCCAGTGTGGACACAGGTTCATGGTTGGACTAGAACTTCCCTTGCAGACAATTTGTATTTTCTGTCAAGACTTCATCAGCTGAAGGTTATAACCAAGTACAGAGAAGACAGACACAAGATTGACCAAGTGCTGCAGTGTCACAAGTCTCTTCAAATTTCAACCACATACTCTATTCAAAATCTATGATGTAGTAGTTGGCAGCACTTATTTCCAGAAACAAAAATGGTAATATATGAAGCAAACAAAACAAATGTAAAAAAAATAGTAAGCAGAACAAACAAAGTAAAAAAATATAATAAGCAAAGAAAATAAGCTGAAAACAACAAGCAGCAAGCAGAGTATGTACATGGCACGGGGCGCGGCGCAGCCTACTAAAAATAATGCTTGAGATCTTGGCCATTTACAGCAAGGTTGTCAATCCTCTCATCAAGTGATTGCAAACGATACGTGTGTGGGCCAAGCTTCTCATGGACTGTGTACGAACCAATCCACAGGGACTAGAACTTCATATGTTTGCCTTTGTCTTCATGGGACTTATTCCATTTCAGAACTAAGTCACCAACACCGAAGTTTGCTTTCCCTATAGACTCTTATCCAACCATCTCTTGATACACTTTTGGTGGAGTGTGAATTTTCCTTTTGCTTTCATCCTTTCTTCCTGAAGCTTATGGAGAGCATCCATCCTATGTTGAACTAGCCAGCAAGGCTTGCCTTGGGATTCTTGGGAAATCTGAAGTGCAAGCAAGTAGATATTTGGTGGAAGGATGGCTTCTTTTCCATAAACCAAGAAATACGATGAGGTATTCAGAGAAGGCTTGGGTGTTACACGGTCAGCCCATAATGCATTCATCAAGGTGGTATGCCAGTTGCGCTGTTTAGAGAAAACATTCTTCTTGATTATGCAGATGAGGTTTTTATTCGTCGATTATGTGAGACCATTTCCTTCAGGTAATAGTTAGATGAATGCTTTAGCACAATACCATTTTGTAACGTAAAATCATGGTGTTTCAAAGACGAAAATTATGTTACATTATCAAAAACAAGTGATACCGAAACACCGAAGGAAGCTGATGACCTCCTGGTCATTCACTTGTTTGAGCGGAACTGCTTTTGTCCACCGCTTGAAGTAATCAGTTGCTGTTAGAATGTAGTGGATTTTCTTTGATGAATGTGGGAACATTTCCCCAATGATGTCCAAGCCCCACTATTGGAATGGTTCTGTCACTGCAACAAGATGTAGTGGGGTTGTTGATCTTTGTGTCCTATTAGTGCATCGCTAACAGACTGGGCACTTGCGGGCATAAGAATGTGCATCCTTTAATAGTGTGAGCTAGTAGAAACTGGCTCACATAACTTTGTGCATAGTGGTGTTTCCCGCAAAGTGACCCCTAGTGGGTCCATCATGCAGATCTTGAAGTACCTTCTCTAATTCATGTGCCTCCAAGCACCTGAGAAAAACTCCATTACTGTGCTTTCTATAAATCACTCTGTGCACCAACTGATATGCTAAGGTTTTAAGGCGCAATGCACTCTTTTGTCTAATGGAAAAGTGAGAGGGTATGGTATTGTGCTCAAGTTACTGGTGCACATCTGCATACCAAGAGGTTCTGTCTTTAGTGGGTGTGGCTCACCTTATATCATACATCTCAATTTCCTACTCCCAGCCGGCGAGCTCTTCTTCACTCTCTAGCGCATGTACCGCTTCAGCTGCAAGTCTGTAGAGATCATGTCCTTTGATCGTGTGAATTGGCTTGATTTTAAGATCATACTCTTACAAGCCTTTCATCCAGTTGGCATGTCATTCACCCAGTTCTTGTTGTATAAGAAATGTGTGAACTGCTAGGTGAGGGACAAAGACTATGCAGTATTTCTTCAGCAAGTAGGGCCTGAAGTGTTTCACCACCTTTTATATTGCATATGATTACTTATTAATGGTGGGGTAGTTGAGCTCTAGCCCCTGCATGCCTACACTCATGAAGGAGATGGGACGTTCATTGTTCATATCATCCTTCTGAGTGAGTACTGTAGTTAGTGAGTTATCAGAGGCGAAGGTGTATAGCAGGAAATATTTCTTGAAGTCTAGGTTGTAGAGTGTAGGTGCTTTTGCAATGGCCTACTTGATCCAGGCAAATGCATACTTTTCCCTCTTTCCCCAGTTGTATATTGCATCTTTCTTGATCATTTACTACATGGGCTTAACTATCTGTGCATAATCCGAGATGAACTTCTGGAGGAAGCTTATCTTGCCCAAGAAGGACTGTATGGCTTTCTTATTGGCTGGGTGAAGGATCTGTGTAATAGTCTGGACCCGGTCTGGATCCACCTTGATCCCTCTTTTGGTAACAATGTGTCCGAGAAGGCTCCCCTCAGACACTGCAAATACACTCTTTTTGGGATTCAAGGAAATCTTGTATCTCTGGCATCACTCAAAAATTTTCTTCAAATGGTGTATGTGGTCTTCTCGTCTTTTTTAGAACACACGCACATCATCGAGGTATACCGCTATGCTCTGTCTGATGATTCCATGAAAAGTGATGTTCATGGCACATTGAAACGTTTCTCCTGCATTTACAAACCCAAATGGCATTCGTTTGTAAGCAAACATACCCTAGTTGGTACGGAAAGTAATTTTAAGTCTGTCAGGTTCTACTACCAGAACCTGATTGTATTCTGAGAAACCACCAAGAAGAGAAAACATCTATGCCCAAGATACTATTTGTAGAATGTGGTCCATAGACAGTACAAGGCAGTTGTCTTTTTCCCAGGCGCGGTTTACGTTCTGGAAATCAACACACAAGCAGATTTCCCTGGACTTCTTACGTACATCAATAAGATTTGAAACCCATGTGGAATGATGAACTTTGTATATGATTCGTGCATCCAATAGCTTAGTAATTTATTTCTTTATTACGGGTTCAAGTGACAAATGTACTTTCCTCAGCTTCTGTTGATATGGCTTGACCCATTCTTTGATCAGGATGATGTGTTGGATGATCCACGTGTCATAAGTTTTTAGATCATCATACGTCCACATGAACACATATCGATACTATTTGAATAAGTGAACAAAGGCCTGTCACTTTTGCTGTGTGCAACAAATATCAATATTGACAAACTTTGAATATTTTTATGTTCCTAGGTTTATCAGTTCGTGCCTCATGATGGAACTGTGGGACTTGCTATTTCTTGGCCCCTAAAAACGTTCTTGCACGTCATAAAGATTTTCCAATGTTTCTACGCCTTTTGTGATAAGTTGGCCTTTCCTGTTACCATCTTCTGCTTGCAAAGAGCACTCATCCTCATCATCATCAATTGTTGCATCTTTGAAGATGTCAGCATTGGCCATGTTATCGGGAAAACTAATGTCCATTCAGAGTTGCTAGTCCCACTAAGACGGGTAGCTATCTTAGAAACAAACAAACTAAAGTCACTTGTGTTTTCCTTTATGAGAAATAGATGAGAGAGAAGCAGAGAGTACCAACCTCAGTCTTTCGCTTGGCTCCTTGCTTGTTTCCTCTCCCCTTTGATAGATCTTCGCCACTCCTTCCTTACTTGTCCCACTTCAAAGAACACCTGTAGAGTCAAAGAAGCATAATACCATCAAAGCATAGAGATCAATAACCATAAACAATATAGGATCAGATATATATTAACCATACAAATGCATATATCAATACAAGATTCAGAAATATACAAGAATATGGAGGAAAACTCAAATAGATTTATTGATAGAAATAGTAGAAGAGAGGATTACAACCCATTGGTCTGACCCAGCACCATCCTCCCAGCATGAAATCCCTCTTCACCTCATGAAAAGCTTAGATCACCCAACACTATGATGTTTCACGGAGAAACCAACAACACTCCCTTACAAAATACAAAATTCCAGCCTTTGGATCTCTAGGATGAGAGATCCATATATAGATGTTTGTAGGTGGGTGAGTCAGATTCTGGGTTTTTTATTAGTGTCATTTCTCTGATAGTTCTCAATTCCACTTGGATATTTCATGATCTCTTACTCATCCCTGGGCGAATTCAGAGAGGCAAGTGTCACAGGAGAAGTTTCTGGAAGATTCCATGATCATCCACCTTGCAAACTGTCTCTGCCATTTGTCTACCTCACCCATCACACCCCATAGAAGGGATTTTCAACATGCATCATACCCCTCATGTGCATTAGGTGGGATGCATCGCACTTTGACCATGGAGCAGGTGAGATGGTCTAGTTTTGACCAGTTCTAAGCAGTTTTTCATGGAGAACTTCTGGGAGATGATGTAATCAACTAACCTTGTTCCTTTAGGGTACAAAACAACACTTTTAGGGACTTAGAAGCCCTTGGTTTATGGACATATAAGATTGTGGTTGTAGTGCCCAAATATGTCTATAAGAGTTGCCTCCTAAAGCATGAGGTTGTAAATCTTTTGATGTCGGGTGAAATGCTTTATCATGAGGATCCGAGGTTTTTCGAACTGGAAGGTGACCTATAATAAGATACAATACAATACATTATCTTCATAATATTTTCATGATCTAGCTAAGGTGGGCATTCCCATGCTCAGCTTTATAAATTCATTTTCATGTACATTGGACAGACAACCGTCTGTATGGCAGGCTGATGATTCTGGTAGAGCCATCATCCTTTGGCTTGGATGATTAGCTGTGCAGCTATGATGTACATTTGATGTCTTTATTTTCCTGAATATATTGCAACTAGATCCGGGGTCTTCAAATTCATTCAATCTTCGCCCAAAGTACAAGTCGATCCATGTGAAAAGATGACTTGAAGTTGAACATGGAAAGACATCGCCTGATTACCAGCCAATGATGTAATTTGTTAACAGGCGCGAGAGGAATCACCAATAATGATAATGACCCTCAAGGTACTACAGTACAGTTCAAGTGGTGTGAAAAATGGGACTTGACTTCGAACACCACGCAAAATCTTTCAGTCGAAGGCCATTGATGTAAACATGTCGCCGAAAGTGAGAAACTTGCCATTGAGGCATGCAAGCTTCAAAGTACTGAAA
>APFE030161279.1:61417-109664 GCA_000404065.3 Pinus taeda
TGGGTTGTTGAATTCTCTAAGCGACTTCTCTTGAACATATCAGCAACATTGAAATGGCTTGGTAGCGTTAACCCCAAAAATGGATGGTATGGTGGACCAATGGTGATATGACCAGTGAACGGAATAACCCAACCCGACTCAATCATGGTGATGGAGTGACAGTGTCATGCTCAAGAGCGACTTGCTACCAATAAAGTTTCTTCAAGTTTTCTTCCCAATTTTCCCCAGTCATTTTGTACCAGTACCTCTTTATTTTTGTCAAGCTTGAGGAGGATAACATATGCTTGTTCTATAATTTGCCCTTTGATTAAACCCGTCGCTATGTTTTAATGAGCCTAGCGACAGCGAAACTCGCTCTTGTCTGCATGGACAAGTTTGTCGCTATTGTTTTAATGAGTTTAATGACAACGATAACTCGGTTCTTTTCAATTTTATAGAGTCTGAAAAGAGACGGAAAGGAAACTCCAATATTTCTTTTTCGTAATGTAATCCCTTAAGTCTGAAAAAGTGTAAAATAATATGAAAGGGATGACTTTTCGATAGTTTTAACGAGATGAACAAGACAAGCGCTCGATCTTTTTGTATAATGATCCCTCAGGTCCAAAAAGATTAAAATCTAGAGGAGGGATGGCACTTCCAATCACTTTAACGAGCTAGAGAGGCTAATTGCTCGGCAATATTTTCATGTTTTACGAGTCAGATGAAAAGAGCTTAAAGGAGACTCGTTTTCTGAGGAACGAGTGATTTTTTTGGATAGCAGCTGGTTCCAGCTAAGGTTTGGAACTTTTCAATCACGACAATGTAAAGAAGGTGGATAATAGGATCACTCGTTGCAGTTGTTCCTCAAAAGGGGTAAACAATCAAATGGAGGCGTATGATTGGCTAAAAAAGAGTGGAGGTGATGGTAAGAACACGACCAAGGTTTAAAAGTTGATAATTATGTGATCACAATGGTTATTTACCAAACGTGGGTTCATTTTTTAATGAGCTTAAACTCTGGTGGAACATACGCTCATTTCTAGGTTTAATTTTTAACGAGTTTGAACTTCGCGTAAAATTGCTCGTGCCAGTTATATAATAAGGATGTCTCATTAGTAGGTTCATTTTTTAAGGAGCTTGCCCCATTCGCAACTTTGCTCTGGAGCCTTTCGCATGCAAGCTAAGAACGACCAACTACTGTCCCAGGGGTTAAAGAACTACTAGGGTTAGGTAGGAAAACTCTTCCTTTACTTTTCCGGTGCCATTTGGCCATTGCAAAGGCGAATAGTTGATTAGACCAATCACCTAACTTAAGCAGTTGAAGTTAGTAAAAACTATGGGGTTAGAGTTATGCTGGTCGCTTTTCACTTGCATGCAAAAAGGTTTGCATGCCCCCAGGTATAGTGAAGTAGAGTTTCCAGGTTACCATACAAAATTTCTTGCATCCACAAGATGGTTCCATCTACACAGTAGACAGAGACACTTCCTTGGTGATGTCCATCGAAATAGACAAAGGTGAATGGCACGTTGCTTCCACTCACATAACTTTGATGAGGGAATCTTATTCCAGTCTAATCCCATTTTCCTAAACGGACGGGTGTGTCAGACTAGTCATATATCCTCCATGGAAACCTACCCTATACCTAAAGTTTTCCTGCTGAAGCAGACCAGGGGGTATGCCCCCCTGGGTTTAGCCATATTCACCGAATCACTCGCGTTCATCAAGTGGATTGATTGGAGATTGATGAGACATTCCTTGTGCAAAAAGACCAGTTAGGGATGGCACTCGACTATTAGCTATGTCTGAACCAGGGAATGAAAGCTGGTCTACGAGCTGGACCATTCTGCCTTCATGCAGAAAACACATCACTCAAAAGAGTGAGGAAACAATAGCTCCCATGCTATAAATATAGTCATGCCCAAGGAGTAGATTGTAATCTAAAGGTCTTTGGACTACCATTACGTTCAAATAAACATTTTTCCTTCTCAAAGTTATAGGCAAATTTGGAAGGATCCCTAACAGTCGACTGGTTCCTTTGTCAAAGCCTGTCAGATTTTGCATCTCAAGCAGAAGCGATGGCGAACCAAGCAGTTGAGGAAAGGATACTCACAGAATCCCCTTCATCTATGATAGTACCAACCATGACCATTCTGTAAGCTTGTACTATGATTCAGAATGGTACATTAGATGGTGGACGGGGTCTACCTAGTAGATTCCAATCGAAGGAAACGATTAGGTTACTTGGAGGTGGAATCGAATAAATAGCCGGATACATCTCTGACAAAATTCCTTCCTGTGGTAGAGGAATGGGTAGATTTCCCCCATGTTCATCAGATTCTGTGTTTACGAAAAGAATTTGAACAGTGTCGTTCTCATTCTCTTTGGTGACTGTATCATCTGAAGGTAGACCTTCTAAAGACAAGACTGGGTCGACTGCCATCTCGACCTATTGACTTTGGTCTGATGTGGACTCAGAGGGTTTATCTTCAATGATAGATGCTTCGACCGACCACAAAGGTGTGTCAGTCAAATTTTCAACTAGTGATGGACTCCGCAAGAGTTTCTTTTATCCAGGAGGAAGCCGTAGCGGTGAAGCAGGACGGTTATCCAAGACTCTTTTAGCTTCGTCTAGGAAGGGAAAATGGTGGATGGCACGATCACCTTCACACAGTCTACAAGGAATTTTAGATCTTCCTTTTTGTCTAGTGACTTCGTTTTCACTAGTTGACGGTGTAGTTTCAACATGATCATCAGAGGTTGAGGACACCAGATTGTGCAAGAGGGGAGACCAGTCCCTTAAGATCCATGGGATGCAAGGATAATCTCGATGATATTGGTATCCCTTGCAAATGACACATGGAGATTTAGGTTTGGACGGTTCCATGTGTAGATTTTCACTAGACGATTCTTGGTTGCCCCCTTTTACCGTTGGCTTCTTCTTCTTCTTCTCCTTCCCTTTCTTCTTCTTCTCAGTTACTTAGTCTTTAGCTTTACTAGCTTCACCAGGAAAAGAGGAAGGAGAGGGAGAAATAAATGAAGTAGAAGGTTGGGGGGTAACTCTAGTATCATCTGGTTTCTTATTTGATTACTCAGGAATCACAGTGCTTTGAATGACAGAGGTCGAGAAAAGCCATACTGGCAGGCCAATTTTCAATCTTGGAAGGGACAATGTGGCCATATGAGGTGCACCAACATCTCCCCAAGAGGAGAATTGACTAGGATTTCCCCCAGGGAAATCCTTGGTTGGATGGGAGTCTATTTTCTCAAAGCTAAGACAAACGAGGGAATAAGTGACGTTATTTCGATTAAAATAAATTTTATGGATGCTTGTGAACACAACTTGCTTTTTCCAAAAATTTTTTAAGTTAGTCCGACCCGAAAAAAAGTTGAAAGAGTGACTCTAGTCCGCCTTTAATAATTGTAATGAGCCTGAAGTGAACAAGTGCTCAGATGGACGTTTTCTTTGAATGGAGTCCGGTGAAAAGGAAACGAAAGTGACTACTCTAGAATCTAGAAACAGAGGGATTAACCAAACCAATCGCAAAAACTGCAGAAATATGTTTCTACGCGTAGGGCAGTCAATCTTTCCCCGAATGTTTGTGTTCAATTGCATTGCAATCGATAGGCGGCAGACACGGCTTCCTAAGGATAAAGGATATAGCCTATTGTGGTCTCCCAATATATACTCGATGATACGTGGGAGCACAAGTCCATACTGGCACTTGTCATCTCAAAGATGAGGAATCACCCAACCTACGATGAAAGTGATAGTTACAAGGCTTTACGACGCTGGAATACGTCTCTAGCCTAGACTTCTAAATGTTGTACGTTAGGTTCCAAAGCATTTTTATGTTCATTAAGATTTATTTTGCAGTTGATCTTTCTTAGAAGTTTGCCTTTAAGTTTTACCGCGTGATGTAGATATAAAAATCCTAAATATGCAATCTAAGATGATAAACAGTCGTTTACTTTCTTTTTGCAATGAAAATCCTAGCTACTAAGGAAAGAGAAGCAAAATTATTTCAACATAGAGCAGAGAGCACACACTAAGATGCACTATACTAAATCAATCTCCACAAGCAATCTAAATGCAAATGCACATGCATGTATTTTTTTTCTGCTTTCTTAATGTGTGAATGACAAAAAGAATGCTAAGTACAAATCTAAACTATCTTTTCTTTCAAAGCGACAGTACTAACAATTTTCTTTTCAAAAGACTAAAGGAAGACAAGACGACACTTCGCGATTTCAAATTCAAAAAATGAAAGGAAGACTAAGACGATACTTTGTGATTTCAAATTCAAAAAACGAAAGGAAGACCACTTTGCAATTTCGAATTCAAAAAATGAAAGGAAGGCTAAGACGACACTTTGCAATTTCGAATTTAAAAAAAATGAAAGGGAGACTAAGAGCTACACTTTCAATTTCAATTTGAAAAATGCTTTCAACACTTGAAATACTATTAATTCAAATCAAATACAAGAGTAACAGTGTAATCAACTATCAAAAAGAGGAGGATTCTTTTCTTTGATTGAAAACAACACTTGCGACACTTTCAAGTCAAAAGACGACAGTTCGATTAAGCTATTTTTTGTAAAGGAGAACTGTAAATGGCGAAAAATACATAAAAAAAACATTCACAATTATTTGTACTGGGGAGGCTAAATAATGCAAAGGAAGGGAGTTTCAACAGTGATATACTGATCACAGACAACCAAACTACTGAATAAAGCTGAAGACAATGAAGAAAAAACCAAAATCTGGAGGCAGAAAAAGTCTTATCTAATCATCGCACCTGTAACACAGGGATGCATCTCACCTACAGCAAACGGGAGGTGCGATGCATCCAGACTGTCAAAGGGAGATAGTGTGATGGTCCAAGGACGAGACTGGGCTTGTTTTTTTTACTCACAGTTTGCAGCTTAGTCCAGGGATTTAGGCTAAGCTAATGAGAGTCAGAAAATACAAAGCATAGGGGCGATCTAATGAGGTTACTTGAGCGACCACCAGGGCACTTAGGATATTTGCAAGTCAGATGTTTAATTCATAAACTAACACGGAGTGACTGAAGCAACATTTATCTACTTTGCAGTTGAATAGCAAAAGAAGTTTGAAGGCTAGCTGGCTTAACTTCAGGGTCCGTTTGTAGTTTATAAAGCAAACAAGCTATTCGCTCCCCAGTGGAGTCGCCATTTTGTTATCGGGAAAACTAGTGTCCATTCAGAGTTTCTAGTCCCACTAAGATGGGTAGCTATCTTAGAAACAAACAAACTAAAGTCACTTGTGCTTTCCTTTATGAGAAATAGATGAGAGAGAAGTAGAGAGTACCAACCTCAGTCTTTCGCTTGGCTCCTTGATTGTTTCCTCTCCCCTTTGACAGATCTTCACCACTCCTTCCTTATTTGTCCCACTTCAAAGAACACCTGTAGAGTCATAGCAGCATAATACCATCAAAGCATAGAGATCTATAACAATAAACAATATAGGATCAGATATATATTAACCATACAAATGCATATATCAATACAAGATTCATAAATATACAAGAATATGGAGGAAAAATCAAATAGCTTTATTGATAGAAGTAGTAGAAGAGAGGATTACAACCCATTGGTCTGACCCAGCGCCATCCTCCCAGCATGAAAGCCCTCTTCACCTCATGAAAATCTTAGATCGCCCAACAGTATGATGTTTCATAGAGAAACCAACAGCACTTCCTTACAAAATACAAAATTCCAGCCTTTGGATCTCTAGGATGAGGGATCCATATATAGATGTTTGCAGGTGGGTGAGTCAGCTTCTGGGTTTTTGATTAGTATCATTTCTCTGATAGTTCTCAATTCCACTTGGATATTTCAAGATCTCTTACTCATCCCTGGGTGAATTTGGAGAGGCAAGTGTCACAGGAGAAGTTTCGGGTTCCATGATCATCCACCTTGCAAACTATCTCTGTCATTTGTCTACCCTCGCCCATTGCACCCCATAGAAGGGCTTTTTAGTATGCATCACACCCCCTGTGTGCATTAGGTGGGATGCATCAAACTTTGACCATGGATCAGGTGAGATGGTCCAGTTTTGAGCATTTTTTCATGGAGAACTTCTGGGAGATGATGTAAGCAGCTAACCTTGTTCCTTTAGGGTATGAAACAACACTGTTAGGGACTTAGAAGCCCTTGGTTTATGGACATATAAGACTGGGGTTTCAGTGCCCAAATATGTCTATAACAGGCCATGAAATGCAGTATCTGTTGATCATCATTAAACATGCATAAATTAGTTATGTTATCCGGGATAGATGGTTTGTACAAATTTTCAATAATAAATATATCCCTAATTAGTGAGATTCTCGAAGCTGCATTTGCCACAGCATTGGCAGCTGCATTACACATGCTTGGTAGAGAAATGATGTTAAATGCTTGGAAGTTTGAGATTAGTCATCATACCTCCTGATGGTAAATTTTGAGATACGGTAACAAACAATGAATGGTGTTACGTACCTGTCGTACCATAATCTCTAAATTACCTACCACTTTGAGCACGACCACATTGAGGTTCATGGCTTTCTGCAAGCCTAACATGAGTGCTTCATACTCAGCAATGTTGTTCATGCACTCAAACTCCAAGCGACTTGAAACTAGATGCTTCATAATGTAAGGGAGACACATCCGGCTAATGAGTCGTCCTATGCCTTTAATCCGTCTAAGTACATGGTCCACAACTTGTCTATACATAGACCGCTTGATGGGCCAGTACTACTACTACTATTTTTGTTGCTACTACTACTACTATCGCTACAATGTATTGTACAAGTTTCATTACCATCAGTTGGGCAAGGAAGGAGTCCCAACTGCGTGTTTGGTGGGGTTGGAGCTAGCCGTGTAGGATAACACCCCAATGTTGTTTCAAGGAGGTTGTTGCCAAACATGAGTTCTGCGAAGGCCAATGGTTCATTCTCGTCATTAAGGGGAGTGACATTGTGTTTCATATACCTCTCAGATAACACCCAGATTTAGTTGCATTTGCCCTTGTATGGAAGTCACATGTGAAACTAGTCTGTAGCAAAATATTCGTCTAGCTTGTTGGACCAGTCTCTACTGAGTAGTACACTGTATGTTTCTGGTATGTCCATAACCACTATGTTGATGCATTGATGGACTCGACCATCATGAGATAGTCAGATGATCACGTCTCGCAGTTCACCAATGGCTTGTACTGATTTTCAATCAATTTGGATGATTCGCACAGATGTCTCTCTCCATTGTGCATTGATCTTTTTCACAATGGAGAGAGGCATGATGTTGGCTGTCGCACCAGAATCAACTAAGCAGTTGTAAACATTGCAGTTGAAAATTTCAAATGATAGCAGGAATGGAGGGCAACCTGAGTTGACTTCTTCCATTCGAAGTGTGTTGAGCACAGTGGAAAGTGATCGGGAGGTGTGCTTGCTCCCTTTCTGGTGGAGGCTGCATTGTCCATTTTTGTTTGTCCCTGTGCGGGCAGCAGGATGTCTCGCTAACTCTGGATTTTAGTTAGCTCAAACAAATTGATGTTCGCCCAAGTTTTCTTCATGTCATCAACAATGTTGTAATCCAGAGGTGGTAAACTCACCGAGGTGTCTGGGGTAGAACAAATGTTCATGTTGTCCGGCAGAGTGTTTTGCAGCTTGTTTCTCATGGACATACTCTTGTCCACCGCTATCTTCCTAGACTTGTTTTGTGTTTTCTGATTTGGGGCAGCCGGTGGATCAACCTTCCTCATCAGCAGTCTCACCTTTTCTTGTGCTTCCCCAAGTGTAAGGGGAGCCCCTTTACTCCTAAGATTGTATCGGTCATTTTGGTTTTGGGGTGGCTTCTCGATGTGTGTCTTCGACATTGCTTGCGAGCACTGATATGCATTCACCACATTCCCAAAACTTGATGGTCCATCAGGTGCAACCTCTTCATCATCATCGGTGTTTTCTGGTTGCTCCTGCATACTGTTTTCCACATCGAAAGTATGACTGCATACAGATTTCGCAACTTCGTTCCAGTCTAAAAAAGAGTTCTCGGGGTGATGTTCTTCGTGGAATGAACATAACTTAGTATATGCATAATGTTCAACTTGGAACACAAAGCTCTGCACAGTTTTTGGAGTAGACCAGATGTTACTTGATGAGTTACTTGCATGTCTCTACCTGGGCGGACAACTGCTTGCAAATGTGTTTGTTTTCCATTGTTTGAGCTCGGACACTTCCATAGTCAAGTTCTTGACAAGGCGAGTGAGGGTCTCAATATCAGTTGCTTCCTTATCTCTACACTTTCTCGCCATCACTTGGAACTTCCTGCTCACATCTTTGGAGTCCTTTTTTGATTTGTCATCCTTGATGACTCCAATTACACATAGGTCTTTCTCAACAGCAATAGCCTCTTCACAGTTTTCTAAGAGTGTTTGTTTTGCAACCCGCTTGTTGAATTGCGCAACGCTGGTCAGTAGTGCAGACGTGTAGTAATCAATAGTGATGGAGTCATGAGGTTTAGTGTTTGCTGCAAACTTGTTTAATATGCATGTAAACCTCTTATTGAAGTCTTTTTCCTTTTCCTTTCCCTCCATCTTTAGGCTTCCCAATTCTTTGAGTAGCATGGTTGGGGTCTTGTCATCAGCAAACTTCTCAAGCAACATGCACTTGAATGCACCCCAGTTTTGTATGGAGTTCGATGGATGGTTGTGATACCATGCAGCTGCGCGTCCCTCTAAGGTACATGGGAACAATCTACATGCTACATCATCATATTGTACCTCAACGGTCTACAATTGTAGGTAGAAGTTGTCCAAGTGATCTTCTGCCTTCACCATGCTATCAGTGTTAAACTTGATGTTCATTCTCTCTGCTCAGCTTCAGCATCTTATGCAAGACACCCAACAGAGCCAATGGTCCCTGAGTCATCCATTACAGATTTGGGTTAGCTATCTCTTCTTCTTCTTCGTCCTCCTCTCTTTCAGAATCTCATGGTTCCGGCTCCAAGTCCGTTGGTTCGTCTCCACCTCTACCTCCTCCACTGCCTTCCCCTCTACCTCCTGTACCGGAGTTTGATCCCAAGATCACAAGAGTGTCTTGTTCACCTTGCCAGAAGACCGGAGGTTCCTCTTTGTCTTCAATAACTTCTACCAGACCTTCAAGTGTGGCAAGGACTACTTCTTCAACTGATGATACAACAACTCCTGTAGGAGTGGCTTTTGGATTTCTTGATGCGTAAGGAAGATCTTGTATGCCTGGGATCAATCTGACTGCTTTTGCTAACTAGCCAGTGATGGAACAGATGGAGTGAAGGTGATGATACGAAATCTCGTGTTTAGTCCTGGGAGGTGAAGAGTAACCAACTATAGAGTCACGCGTAGGTCATAGGGAGTGCAAGTTACTACCTTGACCAGATGGTTGATGAATGAGTGTGAGAGGATATTTAGCCATATACAATTGGTTGCCCTCTTTACAGCGCCAAAAATGTTGATGATGTTGGACCCGCCAACATTAAGGGGATCACCCAGGTATGAACTCCTAACTATACCTCACACCGTTTGGTGTAGGAGTCCCATCTAGTATGATGGCCTAGTTGCCATTGTCTTAAAGATTTGCCTCAACTCTTGCTTAGTTGCACAGGAGAATGGTCTACTTTGTCTTCGAGAAGTGAGGTTCACGTGCCTGGTGATTGTAAGTGTTCCTTGTGTCAATGGTTCTTTCACTATAAAGGGAGAGGGTGAGAGTGAGTCCAAGTCAGTTGGGAGTAAGTCCCAACTCTGCTAGTAACACACAACACAATAGGACATGCACAGCTTCCGAAGGAACAGTCCACACGGATGCGGCAGTCACAACACACAAGGGCATGTAACACATACAACACTTAGCGGATGAGTCCACACGAGTGTAACGATCATTATAGCAAGTTTTATGTGAAAGGTCTGTCTGATGTTCGGGAAGGTAGCCACCATAGGCGAGATAGTGTTAACAGTAGATAGAACACATTTTCATTAATAGATTATGTATTACAACAAGTGAAATAGTTCAAGTGTGAAGCACAGGTTAAAGAAACGTGCATCACAAGTGTTCAAGATTAGTCTTACAATAGTTACAATACATGTGTGAAAATGTGTTGGCCTGTAGGCAAGATTCTGAATTAAGCGAAAGTTCCAAGACACATCATTACACCATACATCACTAACCCCGTGGGCGGGTTGTTGGAGCCATTACTTACTCATCTAAGAAAATATTACACTCTCTTGGCTATGTGGGAGGAGCTGAGGTGAAAAGTCCCTTTCATGTACAAATGAGGGGGTATTTAAAGCCAAGGGTGAAATTGACCCTTGTGGATATTCGACTACCCTCATGAGTGTTTGACTTCCATGACTCTTCGACTTTACATGACTCTTTGTACAAAAAATGGGTCTCTTGGACTTCCACATTACATTACATTGATAGACTGTATGGCCCACAGTAGGGATGTGGACAACATGACTCACGAACTGACTCGACATGGCAGTGCTGGTACATTCATGTTGTTGTTGGTGTGCATGTCAAGCTGCAGTCCTGTTGGTGATGGATGTCCTCATGGTGTGTCACAACTTCACCTCCGCATGCCAAAGTGCACGGAGTCTTCGATGGTCGTTGGTTCTTTTGATGTTGCTTTTTCACGTTCCCCCCTTGCTTGTATGTTGGAAGGCTTGATAGGTTCGTATGTTTGCAAAAGGTGCATGTTCATCTATCTGTGAGCACACCTTGCATGTTTGCTCATCCATCCATTCGCAAACACGTCTTTGCATGATCATCCATTCGCTAGCACATCTCTTTGCATGCATCATTTGTTCGTCCATTGGTGAACCTGACCTTCTGCATGTGCTCCCTTCGTTCATTCCATTTGTCTTCGTGCCATGTTTGTTTGTGTACCTATTCCTGCAGTCACTCATGACAAGACAACATAAAATCCAAAAACCTTCTAGTCTACCATGATACATGATCATTTCGGATGCAGGTGACTGACAGAAGCAACAAGGTTGCGAGGCAGGATGGAGGCTCCAGGCGCTACTGATGAAAATAGCGCAAGAGTCACTGGGTGATGGAGATGGGCAATCCAGATCAACAATGACTGTCTGCGAGGTTTGGCTCAGCTGGAGGACGAAACTGTGCAGTTTTTTAGGGGAATAGTCTAGGCTGTAGGAAGGTTGGGTAGGAAAAATTTGCGCAATTTCTAGAATGAGCAGGCAGTGGGAGCTTGGCAACCAAAACTGTGCAATTACTGGAGGGAACTGGCAATTTGTTGTTGGGTCACTGGCAACAAAAATTGTGCAATTCCTAAGGGGAACTGGCAATCAACTACTGGAGCTTGGCAGCAAAAATTGCACAATTCCAGGAGGGAACTGGGAGTTTGTTGTCGAGAGCTGCTGCCAAGAAAAACTACATTGATGTTAGGAGGTTGGCCTGATGATCACCTATGCACAGTTTCTAAGCTGACTCAAACTACTCGGCAACAGAGATCTTGCTCATGAAAACTGTGCAGTTTTCTGGGTGAGAAACTAGTCAACTGTCAGGAGGCCTGGCTGAAAAAACTGTACAATTTTCTGAGGGAGACAGGGACGGGCACTGGTGTTGTTCGGCTTGTCTGTGCAATTTTCTCAATTAGTGGAGCAAGCAAGGTCTGCAGCCTCTACGCAATTTTTGAGGGGAGTGAGTCCATGGGTGGCTGCCGAATCAAACTCTCCAGTTGACCATCATGAAGGTGGATTGATTTGCTTGTGGGCAGCGCAGCTTGAAATGACTTTCTTGGTGCTTCTACGTTGTTCTGGGTAACATTCGATCGAGTCGATAGTGGGGTGATGGTCCGGTTGTGAGAGAGGAGTTTGGTCGTAAGAACTTTAGCAAAAATGACCAAGTGCGTGAACGAGTGAAAGATGCATATGTGATCCTGCAAACACACAATTACATGACTTGACGACGAGACAGCTCAAACCATTCAGACACACATGTTCAACATGACTAACCAATGGTACAAGTGACAAGCGCAACACTTGTGATTGATCGTTGGTCGACCGTGATGACGCTTGCGCAATAGTGAATGTGACTCTGTGTGTGATTGCAACAGATGTTTTCATGGTGAACACAAAAAGTACACATGAAGCGAAGACTTTGAGCATGACCAGAACATGGTCGCAAGCATGAATTTGACATCAACGTGCAAAAACTTGGGTAAAATGAACAAGCAGGGTGGATGCAAAGGCTCACATGAGCTCACGGATACCCGAGTGTGTGTAGTCATCAAGTGAAACTCTCAAGGGAGGCTCTGAAATTGGGTGCAGGCCAAAATTTTGGAGGGTGGTTATATCCGCTACAATAGGTTCCAATCCTAGTATTCTTGGATTGGAAAAAGGAATTTCATGTACATGTGGATATATATTGCATAGCGTTGGGAGTTGTCCTAATACAACCAGGGCAGGAGATATCGATCACCTGATTGCCTTCGCGAGTCAGAAATTATCTAAGGCCGAAAGGAACTACTCAACCACAGAGTGCGAAGGTTTGGCCATGGTTTATCCACTACATAATTTTAGGCATTATCTACTAGGTGCACACTTTAAGATGTACATGGACCATTATGCTTTGAAGTACCTGGTCAATAAGCCTGTGTTTGGGGGGGAATCTGTAGATGGTTGCTCCTTTTCCAAGAATATGATTTTGAAGTGATAGTAAAGCTCGGGAAATTGAATGTTGGACCGAACCACCTTTCTCGGATTGAAAATGGCAAAGAGCCTGCAAATATTGAGGAACGACTACCTGATGTGCAGCTCTTTGTTGTCAGGGTTGCGGATGGGAATTTTACACATCATTCAATTTTCATCTACTAGCGTAGCTCCTGCAGGTTATACGACGTAGCAGAAGAAGGAACTAGTTTTCAGGGCTGCCGATTTTTCTATGATTGTAGGACAACTATACAAGATGGGGTCAGATGAAGTTCTACGTAGATATGTGCCTAAATATGAAAGACACAATATTCTAACTGAATCACATTGTGGTGTCGCTGGAGGACACTATGCATGTAAGTCTACTGCACAGAAAAGCCTACGCGTAGGATTATGGTGGTCAATGGTACATAAATATTCCAAGGAATATTGCAGTACATGCAATGTGTGTCAAAGGACTGGGAGACCATCGTGATGGGATGAACTTCCATTAAGTCCACAGATCATGTTACAAGCATTTGATAAATGGGAAACCAACTTTGTTGGATCTATTCAACCACTGGGAAAGAAGATGGTAGCGTGCTATATTATCACTGCGATAAATTACTTAACCAAGTGGGTCGAGGCACAACCTGGGAAGGATTGCAGCGCGAACACTACTGTGAAGTTCATATTCCAGTTTATTCTATCTAGGTTTGGATGCCCAAAGATTTTGATGAGTGACAGAGGGTCACACTTCCTGAATGAGACAATCGCAACTTAAACAGAAGAGTTCCAGATGTACCATCAGAAGAGTACACCATGTCACCCCCAAGCGAATGGCATTGTTGAAGCTTTCAACAAGATCTTGGAGAATTCCCTCACAAAGGTATTCAACGTTAATAGGAATGATTGGGATGTGCACATACCAGTGGTTCTATGGGCCTATAGGACTACCCGTAAGAAATTTGCTGGGCATACACCATTTTGACTGGTTTGCAGACAAGAAGAAGCAATGTCAATGGAATGCATAGTGCCCAACCTAAGGATCGTAGCAGTAACTGAGATGGAAAATCGCGACGTCATGGAGGAACACCTCGCGCAGCTACTGGCATTAGAGGAAGACCATTTTTTGGTTGGCTTTCATCAGGAGATACATGAAGCTAGAGAAAAGGCATGGCAAGATCGTCACATCAAGCATCACACCTTTAAAAATGCAATTTGGTACTAATGTATGACAGTAAGTTCACCAAATTTCCGAGGAAGTTTCAGATGCATTGGCTAGCACCGTATCTAATTAAGGACATTTCGGATGGTGGCGCATTTCAGCTCGCGAGGCTGAATGGGGAAGTATTTCCAGGCATGATTAATGGGAGTAGGTTGAAGATTTATAGGGACGATCCCACCCCTGCGCAAAGACTACATGGACGCAGGAAATTATTAGTGCTTCTGGCAGTTAGAGGAAAGTGAGGGACTATAAACTACTCTACCAAGGAAAAAAATTATCAGAGAAGGACAGTTGCACGATGTGTCAAAAGCATGCGCAGGTGGAAACTGCAACGAAGGAGTTACGTCACAAGGAAGATTGTCACGCAACCTACCCAAAAAGTGACCGTTGGAGCTACTACAGTTGATTTGACAATGATTTTTCCATTAAAAGAAGCAAGGAAATTTCATTTAAGGCATAAATCTGGGAGAATCTTCCGCCAAAATCGCATTTATGAGAAATATTTATGGGGGAGTGGACAATTTGAATTCGAATCGGGTTATAAATATTGCACTCTACTCCACACTTGACCACTTTACTTCTTGGGAAACTGTTATGTGTTATTGCGCTTAAAGAGCCATGTCTATTGTTGTATCTCTAGTTACCTTAGTTGGCTAGAATTTGAGCAAGAATTATTGAAGAGAGGGTTAGGAAACATCATGACTGCAACACCTCCAGTCCCTGCTACAGCAACCCGGTCACCGAGATCGCCACCTACTACCTCTGCGGCAGGAGAGAAAAAGAAGAAAAATCCACAGCCAACCCCGGTTCGACAATCACCATGGAAGATTCTAACTGAACAGAGAAAGAAGGTTCATATGGATAAAAACAAGCAACCTATGGAACCCAGGACCTGGATGAAGAAGAGATGAATGTGGGGATTGAGGATATTGGTGCAGAAGATGTGGAGCCAATTTCTCGGTAGTCGCTATATATACCCCTATGAAAACCAACCGCCAAAGTAAATAGGGACCTTGGCTCTATGAAATTCAAGGTATTCACGTCATTGCTGTCGAAGGAAGTACCTATTGAGGGTCACTTGTTGGCTCGGGTACCATTTCTAAAGATGGAGGATTGGGATTTGGGTGACCACAAGAAAATTCCACAGCTGGAACCCAGTAAATACTTGAAGACAGTCTACTATGCGGAGGCGGGTGTTACAAGACTTGAACCGATGAAGTGGGCAGCCAAGATTGAGCGCACAAGTTTGCTCAACATGTTGTATGTCCCACATTTTATTTGCAACATTATTAATAGAATTTGTGTGTTCCATTTGTTGGCACTGGCTCATGATGGGTGTCTTTGGCTAGGAGAGCCCATCCCAATTTATGATATGTTGATCCGCAGAATCAAAGCATTGCCATATCAGGGCGCAAACCCCATAGATGCTTTAGTGGGGAAGTCGCAGGAGAAGAAGTCCCAGGGCTATGCCATTATTTCTTTCTTGGATGAAGTTATGGAATTTTTTGCACAAATATTGGCAGGAAAAATCATGCACAAGTGTCGTGCTGATGAAGTACTGACACCAATAGTATCCTTGGCTGCATAGTGCAGCAAGAGGGTCCAATTCAATTAGGCGAAATACCTATGCCAAGAGTTCTTTGATGTTTTTTGCGAAGTGTAGGAGGAAGGAAAAGCATTCCACTATGCGTGGCTACTACTTTTGATCACGCTAATAGCTTGCAGGATGCTAGAGGATTCCCAGTTCCCTACGACGGATCCAGAGTTGTGCGAGACTGCCAAATATGCCTCGCTGTGGGAAACAAAGCACCCTACCTATGTCATTAAAAATAAGATGTTCTGGGTAATGTTTGAGATGGAATTTCGTATGGTAATTAACCAGAAGCCATGGTTGTCACCAAGTCTATTCAAATAATATCAGTGCATTGCATATTTTAAGGTCAATTTCCATCATGTATACATCCGCGCAAGGTGCGATTTGACGAAGAAATGGACGACATTGTCGTTTTTGGTTATTGAAGATGATATCATGCAGTTATCCCTTCAGTGGCTAACTGACTGGCTCCTTCCAATAGATATCGCCTAAGGTATAACAGGGACTAGTGAAGAAGGCACTAGTAAAGAGGCGCGGAAGGAAAAGAAGACGGTGGCCATCGACTTATAGAAGAATATCATGCTGGAACCAGAGGGCGAGCACGATGAAGAGCAGCATACAGAAGAACTTAATCAAGGTACTGAAGATACCTTTGTAGGCCTGGAGAACGTTGATTCTCCCTTTATTCTTATATGGTGAAAAAAGTCAGGTGCGGAAGGCGCACGAAAGAAGAACAAGTGTGATAAGTTCGTTGGTGCGGAGGCCATGGTCCTCACTAAAGGGGACATTGATGAAATTGGAGATATTGTTAGGTCCATGACAGAAGATATTTGGGGCCACACTGAAGAATAATACCATTAGGTTCTGATGTAGGTCCAGGCAGGCCTCCAGGAGTTGGAGGTTTAGGCGAGTCAGGTTCAAGCAAGCGTGCTTCAAGTGAGTGAGAAGTCAGTGACATTGGGTAATGTGTAGTCGGTCCTCAATTCAGAGCTTCGGGTTATACCCCTCCCTGGTGGATCCTTACATCTAAATGATGTTGCAGAATGGGAGAGTGCCCAGCTGTCTAAAGAAGTATTAACCTCGCGACACTCCCCCTATCTACATTGCATGAGCTACACCAGGGTGTAGAAGATGAGCTTAAGGTGCTAGAGTAACAAGATCTCATGGTGATCAAGGATGCGCAGATCACCAATCAACATATGTGCGATGAAAAGAAAAATTATCTCCAAGATCGTGATGAGGCAGCTGCAAGAAGGGTGCAGCTAGAGCAGTCCATTTCCAGAGCATGCAGTGAGCTCCCCGAGCTCTAGATTTTGTGTGAGGCCGCTTCTGAAGAAAAAGTGCAGCAGCTCTCAAATGCGTTTAGAGAGTCAAAGGCACATGTCGATAAAGTTCTCTTCGATCTACAGCTACTAATTACTGAGCTTCAATTGAAGTTGCAACCCACCACACCACCAGAGATCCGAGAGCAGTGTGAGGCTGCCATCAGAACAGACAGGGTGAAGCTCGACGCTACACTCAAAGAGTGTAGCCAACTATTTGAAGAGACTCTGGAACTGTGGGCCTCACTGCAGTAGGACCCATAGGTGAAAAAGATTAAAGTCACCATCCGAGATAAGCACTTGCAGTATGATGAAATAAAGGCAACGGCGTGCACCTTAGCCCATGTGCAACGATTCGCACTGTTGAAAGAGGGGACATCCCTGTAAGGATAGATCGAGGAGCTGTGGAAGATGATGCAGATCATCACTGCACAGATGCAGCCATGGGAACAAGAAGCATGGTATCTCCCACAAACTGTGGAAGGAACACTCAAGAGTATGCAGCAGACATAGCGAACCATCGTCTTAGTAGTAGAAGGGCCAACGATGGAAAAGTTGGTCGATGAAGTTCGACAGGCAGCAGTTCAATTTATGAAGGCACTTCACCCAGTGAAATCTTCATTCACCAGCCTAAAAGAAAACAACCAAAGTGTACTAGCGGAGTGACTCAAGGACGAGTCACATAATTGTGTTGGGGGCATGTTGGGACGGGATCCCTTGGGTCAATTTTATTAAAATATTGTAAGTCTCCGCATTTTGAGGAGAGGAGTGCAAGTAGCGCAAGTCAAATATGAGTCAAGGGGTTTTAGGAAGGTCAACAGCCCTTATAGTTTGGTATTTTTATGAGATCTACCCATGGTTTGCAGACCATGGTAATGTAATAGAAAAGAGTATAAAAAGGGGTCTTAGCGAGTCTAAGGATAGAAATCATTGGATGGATGAAATACTTTTGAGTCTGTAATTGCATATATTTTTTTGCTTGGGCGAAGGGGAAGGCTCCTGTAGCTGAGTGCGCGAAGACCTTGGTAAGTCTGCATCTGAGTGTGCAAGCCCCTGCAGCTGTGTGCGTAGGGTCTGGAAAGTTGTATAAGGAAGGTCGGAAGTAATAAAAGATATTTGAAGAAAGTATGTGTCTATTTTTAAGCACTTGTGTATTTTCTATATTTGCACACAACTTAATGATATTTATATGTATTTTATCTTAATTACTCTTCGAAGATCTGGATCTACTGTTAGATTTTATTTCATGCATGATTAGATGTTTACGCGAAGCTTATAACTCTCCATAGCTAAAGATCACTTGAGTTCATGAATAAGGGTTTGTGAAGGTCAGATCGAGCCTAAACTGTAGAAACCGCCAAAACCACACCACATAGCCTTTTCGATGCAGAAGCCTAGTTATAGTATCCCCTAATACTGCCTCGGATGAGACTACAGCTTGTGCTACACGAGTTGTTTCCGAAAGGACTGGTAGTGTAGGGTTTTGTTGGTTAGCACAGCGAAATCTAAACCTGGATCCAAGCCCCCTCAAGCCAACACCACCATGGGTTTTTTTGTACCATATTTCTCTATCCATGTTTCATGAAGAGAGGGGATAGTATGTCATCATCCTCCACCTAGGTTTCCCACTCCATGACTTCAATGATTATTAGCACAAGCCATTTTTTGGTAAGGCGAGTAGTTGTGATCATTACGGGTGGTTGGTATGGATTACTCCTGACACGCCATAGGAAAAGAAACCCACATACAATTGTGACACCACAAAACTCTAGGCACACAAGAACTATGCAACAACCCTCCCCCTATATATTTGGATATGTATGCTCTACAATTTGGCCAACAAATTTAAATTCACATTTAATTTATTTGATGTTTACACATAATTTCTTAGCCAACCATGGCCTCCATGTTGGTATGACACGGCCACAATTTTAACATTACAATAATAGGGGTAACGTGAGGGATTTTACACAACAAAGCTTGACTATTATCTCGAGAATGGATTAGTTTTTAGGGTAAACAATCTTTGCATTCCTAAACACAAGCAACTACAACTTATTAAAGAGGCTCACACCTCTAAGGATGCAAGGAATTTTGATATTGGGAAGACAATATTATACATTAGAGGATGTATAGTTTGTTGTTCCAACAAGTCCAATATAGGAATCAAGGTCTATACCATTGATCCAGGTGGATATTGGTGGCCATCTGCCAATTCCACTTGGACCCCCACTATTGTTTCTTTCAGTTTTTCAGTTTCCTTAATTGTAGCACAATTTACTATTTGTAGCAGTTTTTCGGGTCCTGAACTTCTGGAGTCGTTTTGAGGCCCTAAACGACCTTTTATGGGAAAACTAGGAGCAACATGGGTCCATGGACCAATGTTGTTGTTCCCAAAGTTGTATTCCTCAGATAGATATTTCTAGCGAGGTATTGTGCATATCAAACGGAGATCGTATGCCAAATTTACAACCCTGAGAAATTGATGTACCAATTTACCCAAAACGGGGCCCATAGTTTGGCGCTTCATATCCTAGGGTTAGGTTTATGGATGTTTAGAGTTTTCCATTGTTTCTAAACAATAAATAGGCCTTTGAGCCTCATTGTAAGACAATTCAGAGGCATGGAGCCGCCACATATCTTCTCAGAGATAAGCTACCATCGCCCTAGCTAGTTTATTTCCATTTCTGTTTGTAAGCATATTTCAGTATTTTATAGTAATGAAATGAAGTATTATTTATGTTGCATATTTGAGTGTATGATTAGATCTATAACTTGTTGTGTTCCTATTTAAATCTGGATCAGTGGTATCAGAGCGGTCTGCTCTTTCTCTGTCTTTCTTTGCATGTCCCCAATGAGGTAGGGATATAAGGAGTTAGGACTTGAACTGGTCGAACCTTTGCAAGATCAGCCTCGCAAATCCCAATGACCTCCCATGGCGGATGAAAAGAAAGACGAGGGGGCAGGATATCCTATCAAAATCTTGCTCGAAGAGGCCCTCGAGCGACAAAGGAATGCGATGATGGACAACTTTGCAAAGATCCTTCAACGGATACCCAGGGGCGACAGATCTACTTCCAGTAGCTACTCTGGAAGCACCACACCCTTTAAGGTACAAGTTAACTTTGACATTCCCATATTTGAGGATAAAATAGATGCAGACACCGTAGATAAATGGTTAAATCTTCTAGAAGGGTATTTTTATGTTCATGATTCTTCCGGTTGGGAAAATATTACTTTCGCTCTTCTCAAAGCTGCCCCCACATCAAGGACTAGTGGCAAACCTACTGTGAGCAGAAGGATGAAAGTACAGCCTCACTTTTTTCAACCACACCCACTTGGAATTCATTCTGGGCAACCATCAAGGAGCAGTACTACCCTGTCGGAAGCTATGAGGATCAATACATAAAGTGGACCACGTTGCGAAAGGGAAGGGACCAAGACGTGCCGAAGTTTACTAATATTTTCCATAACCTTCGTACAAAGTTGGGTATCAAGGATATGGAACAACATTTGGTACTCAAATCAGGGCTACCTGCATAGGTACATCCAGGACGAAATAGAATTCCTGAACATCTCCTCACTCGGCACAGCCTACCGATATGTCATCAAGATCGAGAAAAATTTTAAACAGAAGAAGTGAGACTTTGGATCTGCGAATCCAAAGCAAGGGAAAGGTGCCCCCAAACCGCAGAACAAAGGACAAAGCTAAGGCAGGGCGACCCAACACAACTCGCCAAAGCTACAAGCAAAGAACAACACCGTGAAGCCGAAAAAGGACACAGGAAAGTGGTGTGAGTTCCATAAGAGCTCCACTTACAACACAAGTGAGTGTCAGGCCAAGTAGTCATTGGTGGCTAAGCTAAAGGTTTCAAAATCATATGCATGTTCCGACTCTCAGTTAGAACCCGACAAGGGGAATGACAAAGGGAAGTAGATTATCGATGCGGAGCCTAATGCCATGGTTGCCATCACGAAGATCCAAAAGGAGGAACCCGAAGACCCAGAGGAGGAGGAGCGTTGGCTCACTATGATGTCTTTTTACAGGAAATCTTAATCCCTACATTAGTTGTCAACCCGAGGTAAGTATTTTTATCTCAAGAGTGCCAACACAATATGTGCAGTGAATCTACAAGTTATCTAATGATTAATCGTTGCAATCTCTAAAGGTTGATTCTTCAATTCAATTCACGCAACTTCTAAAATGAACTATCTATGGAATAAATACTCTTTGACACACTCTGCAATTCTATGCAACTTGTTCCGAAATCAATTGAAACTGAATGCAAATAAAATTACACTTAGAATTGTTCAAATAAACTTAAGACTAGCCGCACTCAATCAAGTAAAGAAACTATGACTATTGAACAACATTGTTAATCTATAACAACCCAAATCAATCTGCATTACTCAATTGAATAGCAACAGTAAGTGAACAGCAATCAACAATCGGTAATTGAACAGCAAATAGTGATAAAGGATTCCTAAATGGAAAACAATCTATATTGCAATCTGTATAAGTTAATTAGTCTTATCTCTCAAGATCTATGATAACATATTATTCAAATGAACAGCAAGCTGCTATCAACATGAATTCACTCATTCCAATCAAAGCGCTACTTAAGTATACCTCACGACTTCACTCTGAATCTAATTGAACAACAGTATGAATCAATATCCCAAATCTTCATGATAAATGAAATAATTGAACATTAAATCAATTGCGAAGACTAAATATGAAATTATAACACAAAGGAGCAATGGAACTTCTTGCGACTGGGCCCAAAGTTGCCAGAAGCCTCTGCTTAATAAAAACTCAGAATACGAAGATGTATCAAATGCAACCTTCTTTCATTAATTTCAAGTAACAACTGACAGAGTCACTGATATAACAGTGTATATGTTTCAAAAAGAATCATTACAAATTATCAAAAGTCTGAACTGTATCTAATTGCCTTTCGACCCTATATATAACATAAAAGAGAAACTGGATAAAACTGAATCCTCAAGATCAGGGGATCCTGAGGATTTTGCAATATAAAATCTGATCATGTGATAAAATAGGAATGTTCGAACTGATCTTCCGCTTCCTTGTTTTCCCAAGACGCCGTGGCTTTTCCCTTTTATGGCCTCGTGTTATTCTACCAACTGAACAACTTTTTCCCAATCCGCATCTCTGCATACAAAGATAGCAAAGAATCAGTTTTTCGTACTAGATTTGCCTATTATATCACCAAATAGTTTCATCCAACTTTAGCTGATATTTTCCTCATTTTAATCTATAAATGGAGATAATCGTATAAGGATGAATGATAAATGAAGCATTTTATGAAGATAAATCATACCTTTTTCCTATCCCAACATACTCCTCAACTTACCTTTTTGCACGTCCTCGTGCAAGCGTATAGTTCAAATGCAATTGAGTGAGGGAATAAGCAGGATATACTTCCTCCTTGTAATTCCTAAAACCATTCTTTTGCTTAAGGACAGTGAAAGCCTAGGTTACCTCATGATCCTTTAAGTTATAATCACTAAGGTAATTATCAGGAGGGTACCATATGATTAGGATTATGTAACGGCATCCTATCCAATCTAACCCCATTGTTAAAATCATATTGCTATATTTATAAAAACGGGAAGAGGCAGCTTGGAAGTTTCGATATCTGAATGGCTCGCGGCCCCTCACAGTGTTACTAGAGACTTCCCACCTTTGCCTTGATGCAACCAAGGTTTCTTCTTTAATGTAATGGAATTATTCCTTTCTGACCTAAATGATATCAATATGGAGTGGCCCCAATTTGCCTATGACACTGTCTTTTTTCATAAATTGTTTATGCCTGATAGATAGGAGTAATGGTTTTGTAGGCTCTCCTCTAACCCATAGATCAATGCCATACTCACACTTTCTGAAAGAGTTGTGAGCCTTGGCCCATTTTAGTTTATTAGCAGCAAATGAGAGGAACACCTAAAACCGAATGTATCCTATAAAAGGGTAGGGTGGTTGTCCCTGTCATCCTCTAAAACAAAATTATGCATATAGAGTTCACAAAGGAGGCATTGAACCTTCTCATCATGCTCTCTAAAGCATTTGATAAAGTCAGGAGTAGTTTTGATTTATGTTGGTTTACCAGCCTTAACGGCCTTAAGTTTTAACAGGAGGTATCGTTTCATGAGAAATAAAGCATAATTTGTGGCGGGGCCTCAGCAAGATAGAGTGTCTGAATAGAGAGCACACAGTCTCCATCTGCTCTCTAGCTTTTTTCAATTGATCCCTAACTTTTCAACCTTCTTTTGCTCAGCCTTATATTGAGCAAAGGTCTCATCTTCAATCCTGGTAAGTGCTTCAAACTTCTTCTTTAACCCTTGATGTTCATGCAGAGGGACTACCTTTTCCTTGTGTTGAGCTAATTCTTGGTAAACTATCAGTAGCTCATTCTGTAATTTTCTGATAACAGTATCTCTTACCAAAGGGGTGTAAAGGGATCTTTCATCTGTTTGGGCCTCTGCATCCTAGGTCTCCACAGGGTTAGTCTGCATAGCAACGTCAGCTGCTCCCTGAATTATCAATCAACTTGAATATATTATTCAACATCTGTTTGGATAGCAGTGTTCGCAGTCGGGTAGTCCATTTGAGTTCCCTATGAAAAGATACAGGGCTCCTCAGTTTACATGGAAATTTCCTCTCTCATAGTTGGCTCAGTCTGGGTTTCTTTTGAACAAACCTTAAGAAACTCTGTTTGAGTCTCAACATCCTTCGCAGAATATTGTTCTGTTTACATTCCTGCAATTTCCATTTCCACTTTCAATTTCCTTGTTCTTGTTGCTTCTTTTAACCAATATTTCAACTACCCTATTACTTGCTTCTGTTTTCTGTACTTTTTGAGCACCTTTTCAAGCCTAGCTATATAGGGCTTCTCTACTCTAGGGCCTCCATATGAAGCTACGTTATCCTCTACTACCTGTACAGGCTATACTATGTCATCATCAGGAATGTTCCCAATTGGAACTGTGTCTTCTAGTGGAATTTCTCTCTCCAACTCATAATTATTATGTACTTCGTTTTCAGGAGATCCCAATGCAATGGTATATCCTGAAAATTTATCATTCTTGTGGTCTTCTCCTTGGTAGGCCTCATCCACAGGGGACTTTGAAAAAGGAATATCACTTTGTTTATTGGCATCTCTCAAGTTTTACTCTTCAGGGTTTCCTTCTGCTAGGGGGTCCATTAGACTAGTGCCTACTACTTGAGTTTCCTTTCTGCTAGTTGTTCCTTCATGTTCCTCAGCTTCGAGGGGTGTTTCCATAGCAGGAATTGACTCCCTCTGTTCCTCCATGGCATTAGTGCATGGATGGGTTTGTTCATGACCGGAATTGTCAGCAGGGGCTGACCGGTCAGGGGTACAATTTTGTTTTTCAATGTTCCCTGGTTGTTCCCTACCTTCGGTAAACACTCCCGTGCTTCCCAAAACCCTGGCCACTTCCTCCTCATAGTCTTGCAAACTAAGAAGAGGTGTGTGGGATGGTCTGGCTTCCTCTGCTTGGATTGGGATGCGCCGTTGGGCTTTTGCTCACATAGAGCACCTATGCTTAGCTGATTCTAGGGGTGCAGAGGGGCTCTTTCGCTTTAATATTTTCTTTGGACCTGGGGTTCTTGGCCCTTGCTGCTTTGTTTCCTCATTTTGTAGGGGTGGAGCCAAGGTAGGATTTATGATACTGTCCCATATTAATTGTTGTTGTGCCAATCTATTTGTGATAATTAACTTAATTAACCCATGATGGTTAACTATATTATGTGGGTCCTTGGTTGCCCTTACCCGTCAGGCAACATCATGTAACAGGGAATTTAGATAAAATGGTAAATTAACTGAAATTATTTTCTTTAAAATGGCTAGAAGTTTCAGTTGTCGGGGCTTTACCACATCATGTTGGCTGTCGCAGGTGATATATCTTTGGACGATGACCGCTAGCTATTGCCACAGTTGCTGCAATGTCGAAGGATGAATTCCTTTCCCTGTTCGTACCAGCCGCTCACCCGGGTCCTGGAATGCTTTAATTGCGCTATATAAAAGGACGTGTTTGTCTGCCCATTTCGCCCCCTCTACCGAAATTCAGGTGACTTTGGCCAGGACTTCTTTAGAAACCATCATGTTTATGCCTTTGACCACTGCACTACCATTCTGCAAATTTTGCAGAAATTCCAGCATTAGCTCTTCATGGAATCCCTGCAATCGTTTTAAATACTGCAGCCAGCCAGCGTGTTCAAGGATTTCACGAGCTTGATCCGACACCATCAATACTGGAGGTTCACTCTGGATTGCTCTTCCACCCATAGCTGCAGCACTTGAGGCTGGTTCTTCTGTATACAATTGTGTTTTACCCCTGTAATGCAACACAACGGCAATGTATATTATAGCAATTATCAAGGAAATGATGCTGCTTGGATAGTTATTATCATTTTTAGTTAAGTTGTTCATCCTGTCAGCCATACTTAAGGCAGAATCATAAGTTCGCATGCCCACCATAATGGTTGCCATTCTTCGACCAATCAGAATTTTTTGCTAATTATTACACACTCATGCTCATCATGCAATTCGTAACCCGAAGGTAATCCGAATGATTATCACACAGTTACCCATAACTAGAATACGTGTCGTCCATACATAGACCATCCCCCTTCTAACAAGAAAAGGGCATCCATGTCCTTTCATCACGCGGAAAACAAGCAACTAGACTAATGCGAAATAAATGTTGGCAACTAATCTAAAGAACACAACACGCAAATCAGTAAAGAATTTAAGCAATATCTGTCATCAAACGTGAATTGGTAAAATCAAATAAAAACAACAATTTTAAGTCATTATGTCAAAGATATTTACCATGAGCGGAATTAATCGCATCAGCATAATCAGCAATTTATGTTTAATGACTTCCATCTAATGCTTGGACGTATGGAATATAATAAATATATATTAAAGTCACCCTGCTATTCGACTTGTAAAAGTGCTACCGAATGGAAATTTTCGTTAGAAATAAAGTCATAGGTGATAAGAGGTAGATGTCATATGGCAATATAAGATGATACTCCAATACCATAATCAGAGCCATTGCTACTAGCAAGCATTCAGAGCCTCGGCAAGGTTGCTTTTTAACCCTCCCAAATGAGCCAGAGTCCTTCTTACAGTTAATTTTTCTTTCTTTGTCACAAAGAGACCACTATGCTAGCATGGTGACCAGATAACCATAGTGCCACTCACCAAGGTGTAACAAAAATGATCAGGTTGGCTCGTGATGAGACCCCCTGTTCTTCTGACAAATTAATTATCAAGAAGGTCATTGCCTTGGTTTGGTAGCCAAATCGGAATGTCTCCTATTACATCCTTATGATTGTGGTAGGTTGGCTCGTGATGAGACCCCCTATCCTATTTGGACAATGTTTTAAGCATTTTGACATTTTATTTTTCTTTTGGAATCTTTCTTGTAGAAAAAGGGAGGCTCATTTGCTCCTTAAGAGTCAGGGGTGGTGTAAGAAGTAAGAAGATGCCAATGGAAGTGTTATACTCTTATCCCCTTAACATTATATCGATGTTTTTTATCCATTTGGAAGTATAAACATAAGCCAGCATGGATTAAGGATAATTAATCATTTCATGATGTGTCCAAAAGAAAAGGTGTTCAGAGAGCCATTGTAAAGATACACTGTATTAGCTTATGGATAAAGGTAACCAACAAAATGCTTTTAGAAGTCATAATGATATTGTTATTACCATTTTTCTTTAGAAGATGCACAAATCAATGCAAATGGTGCTTATATACAATACAAAAGAAGAAGAAAGTGGGATAATGATCAAGAGAAAAATGAGAAAAAATCACAATTTAGCTCTTAAAAGGTGCGGTGTAATCAATTGAACAGCAATCGTTCAAACGTTTGAACGGAAAAATCAAAATAGAAAAATAAAAAATGTTGTTCAATTGATTGAATGGTAATCGTTCAATCGTTTGCACAACGAAATCAATCAAAAAAATAAAGAAATAAATAAATAAATAAAATAAAAATTAAAAAATTAAAAAATTAAAAATTAAAAAAAATAAATAAATAAAAATAAATAAATAAATAATAATAATAAAATAATAATATATATATATATATATATATATATATATATATATTAATATATATATAATAATATATAATAAAAATAAATAAATGAATAATAAATAAATAAATGGTGTTCAATCAATTGAACGACAGTCGTTCAGTTGTTCGAATGGCGAAATCAAAATAAAAACAAAATGTGTTGTTCAATCAATTGAACGGTACGTGTTCAATAGTTTGAACAGTGAAAACAAATAAGAAAAAATGTGTTGTTCAATCAATTGAATGGCAGTGGTTCAATAGTTTGAACAACGAAAACAAATAAGAAAAAAATTGTGCTATTCAATCAATTGAATGGCAATTGTTCTATAGTTTGAATAGTGAAAACAAATAAGAATGAATTGCATTGTTCAATCAATTGAACGACAGTCATTCAATAGTTTGAACAGTGAAAACAAAGGAAAGGAAAATGTGTTGTTCAATCAATTGAACGGCAAATGTTCAATTGTTTGAACAACGAAAAACAAACAAAAAAAAAGGAAAATGTGATGTTCAATCGATTGAACGGCAAACGTTCAATTGTTTGAACAATGAAAAACAAAAAGAAAAATGTGTTGTTCAATCAATTGAAGGGAAAATGTTCAATTGTTTGAATAGCAAAAAACAAAAAAGAAAATTGTGTTGTTCAATCAATTGAACGACAAACGTTCAATAGTTTGAACAACAAATTTCAAAAAGAAAAATTTGATGTTCAATCAATTGAACGGAAAACATTCCATTGTTTGAACAGCGAAATGCAACAAAAGAAAACTGCGATGTTCAATCAATTGAACGACAAACATTCAATTGTTTGAACATCGAATTACAGAAGAGGAAAAATTGTGCTTGTTCAATCAATTGAACGACAAACGTTCAATTATTTGAACAACAAAAACAAAGAAGAGAAAAATGAAACTTTTAAAAAACTCATATTTACATGGTGATGCCTACAAAGGTATGTACATTATCTACAATTTTTCAAGCAATTTCAATTTTTTAAAGAAAAAGTTGTTGGGTTATCATTTCCTGCAGCTAGAATTTTCATGGAGGGGTCCTCGTGTACCCGCTCGCAGAAAGACTCTTTGGTAAGTGGTTAATGATAGAGGTGCACTCGATGCTCGTTTACCTTGAAGGAATGGCCGAATCTGTCTATGGTAGTCAAGGTAAGAGTACCATTGTTATGTACTTCTTGAATCTCATAAGGGTCGAGCCATTTTGTTTGCAACTTGCCCGGGAAGTCCTAGAATCTGGAATCGTACAGAAGTGCCCAATCCCCTTTTTTAAACGTTTTCTTCTTGATAAGGCTGTCATGCCATTTTGCCCTTTGTTGATGTATTATTGCAATTTGTTGCAAAGCAATCAATCGAGCCTCATCTAGTTCGTTAATTTGCTAAAGACGCTTGGTTTAGGCTTCTTTTAAATCCAGACCCACTTCCTAGGCCATCCTTAGAGTGTTTATTTCGAATTCGATTGGAAAATTGGTTCTTTACCGAACACAAGCTGGTAGGGAGAGTATCCAATAGTATTCCTCCAAGTCGTATGATAGACCCACAAGGCCTCTGGCAGTCTAGCAGCCCAATCTCGTCGGTGCCTTGAGACTCTCTTGGTCAGAATCACTTCTATAACCTTGTTGGTTCTTTCGACCTACCCGTTCGCCTGCGGGTGATACAGAGAAGTGATCATGTGTGTGATATGATGGTTTCTGATAGTGGCAGTAATCTTGTGCCCTGTGAATTACTTTCCCCCATCTATGATCACTTCTCGCGATAATCCATACCACAAAAATAGCCCAAAAAGGAAGTTAATCACTGCTTCCTCTATGGCTCTTGGTAAATCTATTGTTTCCACCCATTTTGTCACATAATCTGTGGCTACTAATATGTAGGACTTATGATTGGATGGTGGATGGAATGGACCTGTTAGCCTTGCTGGAAAAAAGCCCACAAATGGATCTATATAGGCTCTTGAAGTCTCCAAATTTGCGTAGAAACATGCCAATGGATCCATTAATGCCCTTGAATCTTCAATTTTTGCTCAAAGATCATCTAAGGATCAAAATCAACGCCAGAGGAAAGCCCTTGGAAGGGCATAAATGCACTATCGGGAGGCTAAAATGCTTAAAAAACCATGAAAAAACCACAGACGCAGGCTTAAAAAGAGGAATGAACAGTCGCCGTTAGATCTGGTCAATCAACGGCCCAGATCTAGGCAGCTAATCGCAATCGACTGACCAGAGGGGACAATCTAAACGCGGGTGCATGACACCACTGATCAGCGATCACCTATGATCAGATTGGTAGGTTGCATCAGTGGGAAGCATAGGTTCTGTTATATAGAGGCATGGGGATTGAGTGACTCGCAATTGTGATTTATCGCATCGCTGACATCGCATCAGCGCTATACCAAGGGGCCGGGCCTATGCATATACATACGGGCGAATCGATACCGGACCCGACCGCAGTATATATGAGAATTCATAAAATTTGAAGTCCATGCCAAAGCCATTTTTAAAGCATTTTCTGTGTATTTCGTTATATAACGAAATACATAGGGAAATAGGGGCAATGTGATAACGATGGAACCTTGACCTTATGGGTTTCGTAAAGCAAAATATATATGTTTTACAGTCGACAAAAGCCCATTTTTTCTTTTTATGTGTTTTCGTTGTATAATGAAAATACGAAGGGAGCATTGGCCGGCAGCAATTATGATGAGCCCCTGACCTGAAAGGGTCGAGGAAGTGGAATGTATGATAGCTGAAGTCTGCCAAAGCATTCTTTCATGCATTTTTCAGTGTTTTCGTATATTTCATTATAAAGGGAAATACATAGGCCAGGCCAAATGCGACTTGCGATGGAAACGAGGGTGAACCTGATGGATAATTAAACCATATTTTGGGACTTTTGAAGTCCAAAATACACAGTGATGGGTGGGATTTAGCAGTGTTGCAACGTTTTCGTGATTTATAACCAAAACAGTCATTGTTTGCAGTTTAAAGGGAAACCAAAGGCCCCAAGACCTATTTTACCATATAACAGTGCCCAAGAGACAGTTGCAAGGAAACAGAGCTTGGAAAGGGAAAGAGAAGGGCCATAGCATGCTGCAGCCCGAAACAGAAAGATCAGGGAACTCAAACAGTGCAACAGCCATACCAACAAATGTTATGGAGCATCTCTGGCACAGGAGAACTCCCAAACAACGCAACAAGCCTCCAAAAATATCTGAAAGTGGTTACTTTGCTGTCAGAAGTAGAAAACTCCAATCCCATGCTTGCCTAGAGGGCATGAAATCAGTTCACAATGCATATCAAGCAGATTAAGACTTCAAGCCTCTTAGAGCTCAGGAGCATTGTAAACAGGTTATAAATAGTTGAAAGTAAGATGTAATAAGGGTTCAACTTTTGGAGATTATTCCTCCTCTGTCCATTCAAGCTTCTCATCTTCATTCCAGCAATATAAGCTTCTTTTGCCATTATATGTTCAATGTCCATTCTCTTTGTTGTTTTATGCTTGCACTTGAATAGTTTGTTCATGTTTTCATTGTGTTTAAGGCCAGATAATTGTCATCTTATCTCTACTTTGATATATTAGATTTGCAAGCTTCTTTGCTGCTTGTAGCTAGCCATCCATATGTGGTCATATATGCATCTGTCAGTACAATCAGTATTCTCTTTTGCTTCCTGTAGCTAGCCATTTATGTATGTTTATGTATGCAATCTGCTGGTATAGTCAGTATTCTCCATCTATCCATTGAATTTATAACTTACTGAGCATTAGTGGTCTAAAGCCTTGTAGTGGTGAGAGCGTTCATGCATGCATTGAGTGAAAACAGAGCTGAAATGGTTATCTAACTTGATCCAAACCATCGTTTATTCCAATAGTTTAGAGAACAATATTGAAGATTATATGTTACCAGGCATATCCGAGCTACAACCTAGGAGAGTTTATTGGAGTGATAAGATAATTGGTGCCACTACCGGGGAGAGGAAACTGAAGCTCAACTTCTCTGGGAAACGACACATATCCAGCTTTGATGATATGAAAATTCTAGGCACATTTTTTGTTGTAATCATCTATCTAGAAATGCTACTGGAGGCCGAACCTCTTTGTGACTCCACTTCATAGTTCTGGCTCAGTTTGTGAGTCATACTCAGAGAAATCCTCAAAAGCCACAAGCTGACCCAGTACCTGACCCTGAAAAAATCATCAAAGAGAGGAAGGTATTGCAGAAAGGAGCATCAAATTCAGGTAAACCTAAACAATCTCCTATATCTCTTCAAGAAAGGCTTGTAATAGAACAAATACATGTTGAGAGTATAGAATCTAATACTAGCAGTGAAGAAAAACTCTCAAAGATTCATAAAGCTCCTTATTCTTTAGGTTCTCCTTTTGTTTTAAGCCCAAAGGAAACCTCACTTCCTACCCATCATACTCCTTTAGTCCTGTCAGTCACTCCTCAGCCATCTATCATTCAGACTTCCAATACTCTTTTAGCCACCACAGCTATGGCAGGTCCACAAGCACCTACCAAAATGGAAAGAATCATAGCTACTAGGCATGGACCTCTAATACTGCCCATTCCTTTGAATGCCATGCCTACTAGAGAATATCAGAAGTATAGGCCTAAGTTCATTGGGACTGAAGGTGTTACTGCTGAAGAACATCTTGAGTCATTCTATAACTATGTTGATAATCTGGACATTAGTGAAGATGATGTGTGGATGAGAGTCTTTGTCCAAAGCCTAGATGGAGAGGCTAGAAAATGGTTCAGAGAACTAACCCCAAGATCTATAGTATATATTGAAGCTTTAGATGATGCATTCCTAAAGCATTGAGGGCATAAGAAGGATCTCCTCTACTACCACACTGAGCTTGGGAACTTAAAGAGGGAAAATGGTGAGTTGTTGTCTGATTTTAATAAGAGGTTTAACCGTATGTACAGCAAGATGCCAGTGGAAGTAAAACCCACTACTACCTCTGCTAAACTCACCTATGCCAGTGCTTTTGATTCTGACTTCTGCCTACTGTTGATAGAGAGGCGATGTGCTACTTTGGCTAAGATCAAACATGCAGCGTTGGAAGTGGAATCAAACATCATGGTTGTAGAGAAGCTCAAAGGAAATGTTGATAGAATAAGACAGAGGGGCGAGTCTTCATCATCCTCTGATCCTAAGATATATAAAATGACCAAAATGATCGAATCATTAGCCTCAAAATCTCTAAATTGAAGGTTTAGCAGCACCCGGGGAAAGGAAGAGTGCCTAATACCTTTGCTCCTAGAAATCCAAATCCAAATCCATATACAAGAACAAATGAGTAGTTGCATATTTTGCAAAGAAACAAAGATGCTAATGAAGACCAAAGGGCGAAGGCTCCTTTCCAAAATGCAATCATGGAAGAAGAGCAGTTTGAAGAAAATGATGAGATCCATTTTCTGGAAGACCAAGGCAATGCTTCCATTTTGACCTCAGCTGCCTATGAAAAGTCATTATGCAATGACCAGATCAGCTAAGAATGGGATAGTGAAGTTATTCTACAAATTGTAGATTAGCAAAGATATAATTTGAGGTCAAAGATAAATAATGCCAAAGAAACTCCTATTCAAAGAGTTGTTGTCCCTGCAGTACAGCAAGCTAATAAGAAAAAACAACTAGCAGTTGATCCCATCATCCTCAAAACTCCAGCTCATGAGGTAAGAGGCCTTGACAAGTCTCCTTCTCCTTTCAGTTTTCAATCAGAAATTCAGAAGCTAAGAATACCTATGCCTCTGATTGAACTAGTGAAGAATGAGTCCTTCAAAAGATCCATCCTTGAGGCCCTTGAACCTAAAGCCATCCAAGCCTCCACTGACTATGTAAATCTGCAAGATGACAAGCCATCTGTTATTCTCAGCCCAATTGTGAAGAACTGAAAGTGTTTGGAGATGCATACCTCATTATTCAGCAGGTCAGTAAAACTTTCCAAGCTAAGCATCCAAGGTTGAAAGCATACCGAGATGAGGTATGGAGGCTCAAGGATTCTTTTAATGATTTCAGCATTTCTTATATTCCAAGAATGAAGAATCAGCTTGTCGACTCCCTTGTTGTGTCTGCTAGCACATTTATTCCTCCCTTGCCTCCTAAATTGACATATGAAGTTCAGGTAAAATGCAGACCATCTCTGCCTGACAATGTCAAATATTGGAGAGTTTTTGAAGATGATGAGAAAATTAACAGGTTTTTACAAGTCTTTGAGGAATTTTCTGAAACGCACATCGATCAGGAAAATGAATCCATGGGAGAATGCGGCCATCCCAAGTTAAAAAATGAGATCAGCCAAGGAAGCATCATCCAACTGCCTAGTAACCATGTACCAAAGGGATTAGTGCCTCTAGAGAAGTTGTTCGACTAAAACGATGTGCCATATAAGCCCGCTGAAACAGAAAATGAGTATGTTGTTCATAAACACAATATAGGGAGCCCAGCCCATCCGAAATACATAAATCTATCCACTAAATTGTCCTCTGCCCAGAATTTCGAGTATTGCACCATCATGAAGTAATTCGCTGATATTTTTGCCTAGGAATACAATGATCTTAAAACCTATGATACAAACATCATTCAACACAAGATCCCACTGGAAAAGAACACTACCCCTTTTAAGCAGAAATTAAGACCTATCAACCCTCTCTTATTGCCTTTGATGGAGAAAGAGATCAAGAAACTGTTGGATGCCAAAATTATATTTCCCCTAAGGTATTCAAAATTTATAGCTAACCTTGTGGTAGTGAGAAAGAAAAATGTATAAATCAGGCTTTGTGTTGACTTCAAAAATCTGAACAAGTGCTCTAAAAAAGATAACTATCCCCTGCCTAAGATGGAACACTTGCTGCAAAGAGTTTCAGGGGCTAGATTCATGTCTTTCTTAGATGGATTTTCAGGTTACAATCAGATTGTCGAACATCCTGAAGATCAAGAAAAGACTGCCTTCACCACTCCTTGGGGCACTTTCATGTACTCCAAGATGCCTTTCACACTGATGAATGTTGGGGCTACTTTTCAGAGGGCCATGGACATAGCCTTCGTGGGGGAGAAGGACAAGTTTGTCCTTATTTATCTTGATGACATAACAGTCTTCTCCAGCAGCCACAAAGACCATTTACAGCATTTGAAGAAGGTCTTCCTAAAGTGCAGACAGTTTGGAATTTCAGTGAACCCAAAAAAGTCATAGTTTGCTCTAGAAGAAGGCAAACTTTTGGGACATATTGTTCTGTTGAAGGTGTGAAGATTGATCCAGCAAGGGTTCAAGCCATTCAGACATTGTTCATCCCAAGGTCAAAAAGGGACATTCAATCCTTCTTGGGTAAGATTAACTTTGTAAGGAGGTTCATTCCAGCAGAGCTTGTAAAGCACATCACTTCCATGCTGAAGAAAGGATCAGAAATAAAATGGATATATGCTTCAAGAAGCTCTTTTGAAGCCATCAAGCAAGCTATCATGGAAGCTCCCACTCTAATTAGCCCAGGTTATACTAAGGAGTTTTGAATCTTCTCTTTTGCCACTTATGATACACTTGCAGCAGTTTTTTTGTAGAAAAACGACGAAGGCATAGAGCACCCCATGGCCTTTTTCAGCAAAACTTTAATGGATGCTGAACTAAGTTATGACCTTATTGAAAAACAAGCTTATGCTCTCATAAAATCTTTAAAGGCATTCAGAATTTATATTCTACATTCCAAATTAGTTGCATATGTACCTTCAGCTTCAGTAAAAGATGTCTTAACTCAGCCGGATATTGATGGAAAGAGAGCCAAATAGGTTGAAAAATTCATAGAGTTTAACATAGAGGTAAAGCCCACTAAGCTTTTCAAAGGCCAGGGCTTGGCTAAACTTATGGCTGAAGAAAATTTTAGCTTGTTAGACATAAATTCCATGGGTCTAAATTCAGATGATGAGCAAGCAGAGGGAGCAGTAGAAGAGCAAAAAGCAGAATCAGTCTTTGGCTGAAAATCTAGCTACATGTGAATGGTATTACAGCATAGTTCATTTTTTGCAAAAGCTAGAAGTCCTTCCAGGGCTTAGCTCAAGTCAAGCTCATGCCATTAAACTCAGATCAGCCAAATTCTGCATTAATAAAAATCTGCTTTATTGGAAAGACCCATCAGGAATCCTCTTGAGGTGTCTAGATAAAGAAAAATATGTGGAAGTCATACACCAGTTCCATTCTAGCATCTGTGGAGGGCATCATTATTGGAAAACCACGGCTCACAAAATCTTGAGGGTTGGATATTATTGGCCTACTCTATTTTCTGATGTATTTTCTTTTGTAAAAGCTTGTGACAAGTGCCAGAGGTTTGCAGGAAGACAGCAGCTAAAATATTTTCCCTTGAAGCCAATACATGTCAATGGTCCCTTCCGGCAGTGGGGCTTGGACTTTATAGGTGATATCAACCCACATTCCAGTGGCCAACACAAATGGATCTTAGTAGCCATTGATTATTTCACCAAGTGGACTGAGGCTATACCCACTAAGAATGCCAATCATCAAGTTGTCATAAAGTTCTTAAATGAGAATATTTTCACTAGATTTGATTTCCCAACCAAACTAGTCACTGATAATGCAGCAGCTTTCAAGGCAAAAGAATTGGTGGACATGACTAAATCCATGGGCCTTCAAGTGGTGCATTCTACCTCATATTATCCTCAAGGAAATGGCCTGGCAGAATCATCTAACAAGAGTCTGGTATGGGTAAATAAAAAACGGTTAGAGGACAAAAAAAAGAGCTGGGATTCCAAATTGAAGTTTTCACTATGGGCTGACAGAGTTACCATCAAAAATTCCATAGGGAATTTCCATTCAAACTAGTTTATGGCGTTGATGTTGTTTTCCCCATCGAGCTCATTCTCCCTATGGCTAAGTTCTTGCAAGAAGAACAAGATGAAGAGAATGATATGGTAAGAAGAATGAATAACCTGGTTGAACTATAGCAGATCAAAGAGCAGTTGGTTGAGAAGTCAAAATCTCATCAGAAGAAAATCAAAGAAACCTTTGACAAGAAGGAAAAGTGGACAATTTCCAAGTTGGTGATTGGGTGCTTAAATGGGATGCATTTAAGGAAAAGAAAGGTAATCATGGAAAGTTTGACTCCTTATGGATAGGTTCGTTTGTCATCGCTCAAGTTCAGCAGAACAATACATTCATTCTGCACAGTCTGGAAGGAGGAGATACTTTAGGTAGCCCAATAAATGGGTGGTTCTTGAAACTTTATTTTGTTTAAGGCTTTAAAAGCCTTGTCACTGTAAATATGTTTTTCTAGTTTTTATTTCATTTGCAAAATAGACTCCATGCCCAATGGAACACTAGATGGAAGATTTGAATTTGTTTTTCAGGAAAGGCATTGACTAGTGATCCTTGAAACCTCACAGGGAGGATTTCATCCCCAGAAGGAGTCAGTGTTAGCCTTGCTGGCAAAAAGCCCACAAATGAATCCATATAGGCTCTTGAAGTCTCCAAATTTGCTTAGAAACATGCCAATGGATCCATTAATGCCCTTGAAATCTTCAATTTTTGGTCAAAGATCATTTAATGATCAAAATCAGTGCAAGAGGAAAGCCCTTGGAAGGGCAGAAATGCACTATCTAGAGGCTAAAATGCTTAAAAAACCATGAAAAACCCACAAATGCAGGCTTAAACTGAGGAATGAACAAACATCTTTAGATCTGGCCAATCAACGGCCCAGATTTAGGCGGCTAATTACAATCAGCCTAGCAGAGGGGACAGTCTAAAGGCGGGTGCATGACACCACCGATCAGCGATTGTCGATGATTGGATCGGCGGGTCGCATTGGCAGGAAGCATAGGTTCTATTATATAGAGGCCTGAGGATTGAGTGACTTGCGATTGCAATTTATCGCATTGCTGACATCGCACCGGCGCTATACCAAGGGGCGGGGCCTATGCACATACATACAGGCGACCTGATACCCAGACCCGACCACAGTATATATGAGAATTCATAAAATTGAAGTCCACACCAAAGGCGTTTTTAAAGCATTTTCTGTGTATTTCGTTATATAACGAAATACACAGGGAAACAGCGGTAGTGTGATAACGATGGAACCCAGACCCCGTGGGTTTCGTAAAGCAAAATATATATGTTTTCAGGTCCGCAAAAGCCCATTTTTTAATGTTTTTGTGTGTTTTCGTTGTATAACAAAAATACGAAGGGAGCATTGGCCGGCAACAATTGCGATGAGCCCCAGACCCGAAAGGGTCCGGGAAGTGGAATGTATGATAGTTGAAGTCTGCCAAAGCATTCTTTCATGCATTTTTCAGTGTTTTAACATATTTCATTACAAAGGGAAATACACAGGCCAGGACAAATGCGACTTGCAATGGCAACGAGGACGAACCTGATGGATAATTAAACCATATTTTAGGACTTTTGAAGTCCAAAATACATAGTGATGGGTGAGATTTAGCAGCGTTGTAGCGTTTTCGCTGTTTATAACCAAAACAGTCATTGTTTTTAGTTTAAAGGGAAACACAAAGGCCCTGAGACCTATTTCACCATATAGCAACCGCCAGGAGACAGTTGCTGGGAAACAGAGCCCGAAAAGGGAAAGAGAAGGGCCACAACATGCTGCAGCCCAAAACAAAAAGATCAGGGAGCTTAGACAATGCAACAGCCACACCAACAAACGTTATGGAGCATCTCTGGCATAGGAGAACTCCTAGATAGCGCACCAAGCCTCCAAAAATATCTAAAAGCGGTTACTCTACTGTCAAAAGTAGAAAACTCTGATCCCATTCTTGCCTAGAGGGCATCAAATCAGTTAACAATGCATATCACGCAGATTAAGGGTCTAAGCCTCTTAGAGTTCAGGAGCATTGTAAACAGGTTATAAATAGCTGAAAGCAAGATGTAATAAGGGTTCAACTTTTGGAGATTATTCCTCCTCTGTCCATTCAAGCTTCTCATCTTCATTCTAGCAATATAAGCTTCTTTTGCCATTATATGTTCAATGTCCATTCTCTTTGTTGTTTTATGCTTGCACTTGAACAGTTTGTTCATGTTTTCTTTGTGTCTAAGCCCAGATAACTGTCATCTTATCTCTACTTTGATATATTAGATTTGCAAGCTTCTTTGCTACCTATAGCTAGCCATCCATATGTGGTCATATATGCATCTGTCAGTATAGTCAGTATTCTCTTTTGCTGGTTGTAGCTAGCCATTGATGTATGTTTATGTATGCAATCTGTTGGTATAGTCAGTATTCTCCATCTATCCATTGAATTTATAACTTATTGAGCATTAGTGGTCTAAATCCTTGTATTGGTGAGAGTGTTCATGCATGCATTGAGTGAAAACAGAGTTGAAATGGTTATCTAACTTGATCCAAACCATCATTTATTCCAATAGTTCAGAGAACAATATTGAATATTATATGTTACCACGCATCTCTGAGCTACAACCTATGAGAGTTTCTTGGAGTGATAACAGGACCTATGAAGTCCAATGCCCAATGCTCAAAGGGTTCTATGACTAATTGAAGCTACAGAGGCATTTCATCATATTGGCCAGGCTAGCCCATCCTTTGGCAACTGTCGCATGCCTGGGCATATTTTTTAGCATCCTTAAAAGTAGTGGGCCAATAATAGCCCATTTGTAATACCTTATGTCCTGTCCTTTGGTCTGTGAAATGTCCCCCATAGGGTTCGTCATAGCAAGCCTTCAGAATGTCATGTATCTTGTCCTCACGAATACATCTGCCTATACACATTTCGACCTATGTATGAAAAATATATCCGCCTATCCAAGAGAACCGGGCGTTGCGCTAAACAATCAATTTTCTTTCTCTTTTCATTTAATGTTTATGTAGATTCTCTACTTCCAGATAATTTGCCACATCTGCATACCATGGTGCCTTAACTACCATGGAAAACAGGTGTTCATCCAGAAATTGGTCATCTAGCACCAATGGATCATTAACCTTTGAGATTCGAGATAGAAAATCAACAACTGGATTTTCCTTCCCTGGACGATCTTTCATAGTAATGTCTAACTCCTGCAAAATAAATAGCCACTGTATTACTCGACCATTTATGATTTGTTTATTAGCTAGATACCGAATGGTAGAGTGATCAGTGTACACAAAGACTTGGTAGCTGGTTATATAGTGTCTAAATTTTTTTATTGCATTAATAACAGCTAAGAATTTTTTTGTCACTGTGTAATTGAGTTCTGCAGGAGTGAGATTTTTGGTAATATAATATATAGCATAAGGTTTCTTTTCCTCCTCCTGGCTGAGGACAGCGCCTATAGCTACATTTGATGCATCCATGCAGATGTGGAAAGGCAGCTCCCAGTTTGGTCCACGTAATACTGGTGCTATTGAGACTAGTTTCTTTAAACCTACAAAAGCTAGGTCACAATTGTCAGACCAGCTGAAGTCAACATTTCCAATTAGAGAGTATAAGGGTGTCGCAATTCGTGAAAAATCCTTGATAAACCTGCGATAATAACCTGCATATCCTAGGAAACTACGTACCTCTGTTTGGGTGTAGCAGGTAGGCAATAAATGAATTACCTGTATTTTTGCTGGATCTAGCTATATTCCTGCTGTAGAGATGTAATGTCCTAGGATCACACCCTCGGTCATCATCATGTGACACTTGACATTGCTTAAACATAACCTAGTAGCAATGCATCGTTCTAAGACCTTTTCTAGTGTTTGCAATGCTTGATCAAAATCATCCCCATATGGAGTAAAGTCATCCATATATACCTCCAGTACTTCATTTATTAGATCGGCAAAGATGCTTAGTATAGCTCTCTAAAACGTGGCTAGGATGTTGCACAAGCCAAATGGTAATACCCTGTATACGAATGTGCCCTAGGGATAGGTGAAGGTTGTTTTGTCTTGGTCTTCAGGGGCAATCTAAATTTGATTGTAACCACTAAAACCGTTTAAAAAGGAGAAGAACTGCTTCCCTGCCAACATATAGAGGACCTGATCAATGAATGGGAGGGGGAAGTGATATTTTTGTGTTGCTTTGTTTAGTTCTCGATAGTCTACACAAATACGCCACTTCCCATTTTTCTTAGGGATGACCACCAATGGAGAGACCCATTTACTGTCCGAGATAGGATAAATAAAGTTTACATCCAGTAGCTTCTGCAATTCCTCCTTCATGATATCCTTGAGGTGTGGGTTCAACCTTTGTTGAGGTTGTCGGATCGGTCGCACATCCTTCTCTGTATAAATGTTATGTGTACATAGTTGTGGGTCTATCCCTTTCATGTCAAGATAATCCCAGGCAAAATCCCCTTTATTTTTCTGCAATACGTAGATAAGCTTTTCCTGTTGTTCGCTATCCAGATCAGCATTGATATTTAGAACTTTTCTTGGTTCGATCTCAATTGGTTTGCTGTTATGAACAACATTCGTCTAAATATGTTGGTCATATGTATCCTTCAAGGGATCTTCCATGGCTTCGTTATCAAGGATTTCTTTCAACATCTGACACTATACATTACTCACATTAGCTCACTGATTTATAAAGATAACGTCATCTTCAATCTGATCTTTAAATTCCAATGCTTCCGCTACTGTGAGTGGTGAACAGATGCTCTCTTCCAGGTACATTGGTGGCTGCTTACACATTTTTACAATGGAAAAACTTGGCCTGGCAGGAGGATATAACACCAGATTTTTTACAGCATCTCCCTTTGTAATAGTCATGCTACCTTCTTGGCAGCCAATATATGCATCAGCGGTTGCTAGCCAAGGTCGACCCAAAATCAAAGGATGCCCATCCAACCTACTCCTTCGGTTTATAACCAGGAAATATACTGGATATTCCCATGAGTCAACAAAAACTGTGATATCTTGTAAAGTCCCTTCTGGTCTTACCACCGATCGGTCAGCAAGTCCTAATAAAGTGGTGGTTGGTTCTAAGGTTGTAATACCAAGTGCTTGGCAAGTTTCTATTGTTACTATGTTAATGGCATCTCCTAGGTCAACTAGTGTATTTGGAAAATAGTGGCCATATATCTAAATTTTTACTATGGGGTTTCCAAGATCTTCGTACTTTATTGGTTTTTCCTCTCCCAAGAGTAAATCAGATAAGGTTCCTACAACATGCATAGTGGGTGAGGTTTTTACCTTCCTCACAGGCTTCCTTACACACAATTCTTTTATTGTTTTGGCATAGATGGGAATGTCTTGAATAGCCTGGAGGAGAGGAATCTTAATACACAAATTTTTTAGTTCCCCTACAAGATCGAGATCAGGGTAGGCAATCGGTTTAGGTATCGTTAACCTTTCAGGGAACAGAAGAGAAGTGACTATAATTTTTTCAAGGTCATCATGTTGATCTGTTTCTTCCCCTTGCTTTGATTCAGTATTATTTACAAGTGGTGGAACATGTACAGGTGATGGAATATTTACAAGTGGAGTTACATTTTCAATTGAAGGTTGGTCCCTATTTTCCTCAAGGGTGACGACACGTTCTGACCTAAATCTGAGCTCATTACATTCTCTCTGCTCAAACTCATACTCTGGGTTTTCAATAATATGTACTAACTGGACTACTCTATTATTAAGATTTGGGTTCGGCTGAGCTAGTAATTATGGGCCTATCCCCATAGGTACATTGGATATCCCCAAAGGTCATTGTCAGTTTGTAGACCAATTTGGATTTTGAGAGGCGCAGGCAGGCCACTGGGATTGATAAGGATTGCCTTGCCAAACAGGAGTAAAAGGAGAATTCGGCCAGCCATTTCCTGGAAAAGACCGTGTTGGCCAGGATGTCATAGGGAATGGAGAGATTTGCCAATTTGGGTAGGGTTATTGGCCTTGCCAGGCTGCCCCAAGGTTCTGCTATTGATTAAACTACGAGGAAGGAAAGAATTGAGATGTGTCTTGTGACATACCTGTAGGTTTAGCTTGTCATCCTTGACGCTAGTTCATCAGAAATACCAGTTTTGTTTCTTCCTCTGCTTCTTTGAATACTACTTTCAGCCTGGGTAATGATGGACATTGTTCAGTGTCATGATCTTTAGTACAGATGGCACACGTCTGAACCATGTCTAACGGGCATTCCCATTAGTTATGCTTCTTTTGACAATGTGGGCAGAAGATGGCCAAATTTTGTTCTGCTAAGGACTGTTTTTGTTTAGCTTGTAGAACATCCAGCTGTGTTTTAAGAGTGCCCAGAATGTCCATCTTAAAATCATCCAGGATGTTTCCGATCTCCATCCGTGTTACACCTCCACTAAGTGGTTTGCTTCTTCTGCTCATGGGATCTTGGCTAGCTGCTCCTGTGCGTGTGCTTCCTCGCGAACACCTAATACACAAACGAATAATTTCATCATAATATTCCTAAGAAATATCTCCTTTTCCCATTAAGTTTAGGTTTTCTACCCATTGCTCTTTCATTTCTTTAATCAAGATAGCTCTTAGGACTTCTTTTGGGAGGGCAGTGTGTGGAGACCTCTGCAAACTATAATTAAATCATTCTACATATTCTTCTAGTGTTTCATTATCCTTTGCAGTCATCTTAAAAATCTCATCTTTCAGTTTCCTAGTTTTACAAAAGTCTGGGTATCTTTTAAGGAAGGAGGTTTTCATTTCGTCCCAAGAATTGATGGTTTTCCCACCTAGACCCATAAACCATCTCAAAGTTGCCCCTTTCAGAGTGGAAGGGAATAGTTTCAGCTTTTGGGGGTCGATGGTATAGTCATACCCTCTACAGAAGACATCAAACTCAAACAGGAAAGCATCAGGATCCTTTGTGATCATCCCATCGAAGGTTGGGATGCTCTGCAGAGGAATAGCCTTCATAGGGGCATTGGCCACCTAGTCGACTATGGGGTACTCTAATGTCCGGGTTTGACCTTGGGGTGGCTGATCTGCCATTTGATTAAATATATGCCAATAATCTTCGTGGATTTCAAGGGGTGCTTTTGGAGTAAGCAGCAAGTTAGCAACCCGAGTTGGCTTTACAGCACTTCCTAGGTTTGGAATCTCAGGAGATCCTTGTTTAGACATATGTGGTTCTTCTTTAGCATCCCCACTAGTTTCTCATTTATCTTCTCTTAAGTTACAATATTTTCCCTCTTGTAGAGGATCAGAGTGTAAACTTATTGTAGCTTGAAAACTCTATTTCGATCCTCCTACTTGGCTTTGAATCTCAACATGAGATGCAGATGGTGAGCCTGCTACTTGAGGGATAGCAATAGAACTTCTCCAGGTATAGCCTAGAGTCCTACTGATGCTTGAGACTCTGCTTTTCTTACGATTTCGTCTATGAAGGTTGTCCTCCCAAGGTTCACCGATCCTTTGGGTTTTGTGGATTTTGGAGGAGGATTCTGCTCTTTTTCAATATTTTTATTTCTAGTCATTCATAAAAACAAATTCCTATTTAACCTCTAAGGTTTTGTTGTAAAGCAGGCAGGTAAGCAAGCACTTTACTTTCTAGGTACACAGGTTCTTACCTTCCATTTTTAAAACCCATTTCTCCTACAACAAAGAAATAAAAACAATCACTTGAAACACTCTCCCCCAGCAATGGTGCCAAAATGTTGGCTCAATAAGATGTCTTTTTACAGGAAATCTTAATCCCTACATTAGTTGTCAACCCGAGGTAGGTCTTTTTATCTCAAGAGTGCCAACGCAATATGTGCAGTGAATCTAGAGGTTATCTAATGATGAATCGTTGCAATCTCTAAATGTTGATTCTTCAATTCAATTCACACAACTTCTGAAAAGAACTATCTATGGAGGAAATACTCTTTGACACACTCTGAAATTCTATGCAACTTGTTCCGAAATCAATTGGAACTGAATGCAAATAAGAATTACACTTAGAATTGTTCAAATAAACTTAAGACTAACCTTACTCAATCAAGTAAAGAAACTATGACTATTGAACAACACTGTTAATCTATAACAACCCAAATCAATCTGCATTACTCAATTGAATAGTAACAGTAAGTGAACAGCAATCAACAATCGGTAATTGAACAACAATCGGTAACTGAACAGCAAATGTTGTGTGTGGAGCATGATTGTTCAGAGGTCTTTGTTTCAGCCGGATGTATACCCCAGGAATTTTGTACACCCCTCCACGTGGGGGGGTGCGGGGGGCTGATCCCACCCCCCTCCCCCCGGCTGGGGGATTCGTGGGCAGTGCCCCCGAAGCCAAAAATAGATGTAAAATTGCCTTGTAAAAGTATAGTAATTTCTAGTCAATCTGGGCCGTTCATTAGGCGGATGATCTGGTGGTAGAACTTATGTTTAGTTTAGGGTTTTTTGCCCTAGAAGGCAACCCCTCCCTTTGTATGAGGGCATTGTATTTGAGGCTGCGATATAGATGTGTATTCTCTGAGCAAGAAACAGAGAGGTGAGACTGTGAGAGAAAACAGAGGATATTACAGCGGATCTGTTGTAGGTTGTGTCTCTTCATTTTGCTGGATAATAGAAAGGAAGGACTGGTTGTTCGGGGTGGACGTAGCCCAAACTGGGTGAACCACGTATATTTGTGTCTCTCTTGTTTTATGCGTTTTATATGTTTATATTTCTGCAATAATTTATGTGTTCCATTGTTCCGTAATATATAATTTTCTAACAGCAAATAGCGATGACGGATTCCTAAATGGCAAATGATCTATATTGAAATCTGTAGAAGTTAATCAGTCTTATCTCTCAAGATCTATGATAACATCTTATTCAAATGAACATAAATCTGCTATCAACATGAATTCACTCATTCTAATCAAAGCGCTACTTAAGTATCCCTCACGACTTCACTCTGAATCTAATTGAACAACAGTATGAATCAATATCCCAAATCTTCACAATAAATGAAATAACTAAACGTTAAATCAATTGCAAAGACTAAATATGAAATTATAACACAAAGGAGCAGTGGAACTTCTTGTGACTAGGCCCAGAGTCGCCATAAGCCTCTACTTAATAAAAACTCATAATACGAAGATGTATCAAACGCAACCTTCTTTAGTTAATTTCAAGTAACAGCTGACAGAGTCACTGATATAACAGCATATATGTTTCAAAAAGAATAATTACAAATTATCAAAAGTTTGAACTGTATCTAATTGCCTTTCATCCCTATATATAACATAAAAGAGAAACTAGATAAAAGTGAATCCTCAGGATCAGGGAATCCTGAGGATTTCACAATATAAAATCTGATCATGTGATAAAATAGGAATGTTCGAACTGATCTTCTGCTTCCTTGTCTGCCCAAGGCATTGTGGCTTTTCCCTTTTATGGCCTTGTGTTGTTCTGCCAACTGAACAGCTTTTTCCCAATCCGCATCTATGCATACAAAGATAGCAAAGAATCAGTTTTTCGTACTAGATTTCCCTATTCTATCACCAAACAGTTTCATCAAACTTTAGCCGATATTTTCCTCATTTTAATTTATAAACAGAGATAATCGTATACGGATGAATGATAAATGAAGAATTTTATGAAGAGAAATCATACATTTTTCCTATCCCAACAAGGAGCGCCTCTTCCACTCCCAGATGTGGGTAAAGGGCTCCCCACTACAGTTCATTGTCAACAACAGGAGCCAAATGAACCTCATTTCAGCAGAGGTCATGAAGGGGTTGGGCTTACTGACCACAACACATCCACAACCGTACACCATCGGGTGGCTTCACAAAGGACGGGATCTTCGCGTGAGCCTACAATGTCGCCTTCCATACAACATCAAGCCCTTCACGAATGAGGTATTGTGTGACGTTGATCCCCTTGATGTTTGTGATGTATTATTAGGCCAACCATACTTGTGGAAGTGACATGTTGTGTATGAATCAAGGCCTCGTGTTGCTATTGTTACTTTGGGAAATAAGTTGTACATGATACCAGAGGTAGCACTGCCTACCGCCATCTCTTTGGTTACTGCAAAACAATGCGGTAAGCTCATTTCCAAAACTAGGAAATTTGTTTTCTTGATGATACACCTTCAAGGAAGGAAGAAGATGGTGGCCACGACCTCTAGATGAGGCCCCTCCGCACGACAACTACAGATGGACAAGGTCGTGGAGGAGCACGAGGACATCTTCACCTCCCCTGAAGCGGTTCCTCTACACTGTCAGGTCAAGCACTCCATCGATCTGACCCCAAGTGTGTCGCTGCCCAATGGACCAATCTATCGGTGCTCCTTTCTGGAGAACGATGAAATCAAGAGGCAGATTCAGGAGCTGCTGCAGAAAGGTCACATCCGACTGAGTTCATTACCCTGTGGGATCCCGATCGTGTTGGTATAGAAGAAGGATGGGACTTGGAGACTCTGTATTGACTATTGGGCGTTGAACAAGATCACTATCCAGAATGGGTACTCGACCCCATGGATTGATGACCTTCTGGACCAACTGAAGAGGGGAAATATTTCAGCAAGATCTATTTGAAGTCAGGATATCACCAGGTACCAATCAAACCCTTTGATGTTTGGAAGATTACCTTCAAATCCAATGAGGGCCTTTTTGAATGGTTGGTTATGCCTTTCAGGTTAACGAATGCTTGTGCAACCTTCATGAGGCTAATGGATGACATATTGTGGCCATTCACCAACTCATTTGTAGTGGTATACTTGGATGACATCCTGATGTTCAGCCAGAGTTGGGAAGAGCACCTCCACCACATCTGACAGGTTCTCCAAACACTGCGACAACACAAATTATGTGCCAATTTGGAGAAATGCACTTTTGGCGTGACCAAGTTTAGTATCTGGGATACATTATTGATGAACAGGGGGTGCATATGGATCCATCCAAGATCCAAGTCATTCAGGATTGGCCACCTCCAACCACTCTGACAAAGCTCCATAACTTTCTGGGCCTTGCTAACTTCTACCGCAGGTTCATGTTGGGATTTTCTCATATCACTTTGCCCCTGAGTCAAGTCACCAAGGGAGGAGCGAAAGCAAAATTATTTTGGTCTGAATCTCAAAAGAGGCTTCACAGAGTTGCAACATCGCCTCTGCTCGTCACCAGTGCTCGCATTACCAGATTTGCAACAACCATTTGAGATTAAGATAGATGCCTCTGACTATGCTATTCAGGTAGTCCTTCCTCAACACGGGCATCTAATGGCATATCACAATGAGACACTTTCAGACACAGTCCGAAAGTATCCCACTTATGATAAAGAGATGTATTCCATTGTGCCGGCCTGCCGACAATGGAAGCATTACATTTTGGGGAAAGAAATGATCATCCACACAAACCATTGGCCCCTGCAGTTCATACAGATGTAAGGGAAGTTTTAGAATGATCGCCATTAGAAGTGGTCCACATACCTGCAACAGTTCCATTTGAATATCAAGTATAAGAAGGGAAGCACCAATAATGTTGCAGATTGCCTCATTCGACTACCTATCATGGTGTTAACCACCATGCTCAACTCTTGTGGGCACAAGACTTCTAATTAGCCGCTTCTCTACAAAAGCGACCCAAGATTCGGCCACACATACCAGACACTCTTAGAGGGTCAGCATGTTCCAGATTTTCACCTCCAGCATGCCCTGTTATGCCACCTGGGTCACCTTTGTGTTCCTTCAAGCGAGTGTGCCAAGATGATTTTGGAAGCACACTATAGTCAGGTTGCTAGGCATTTCAGGGTTGAGAAAATGGTGGCAGTACTACAGAAGTATTTCTATTGGCTGAATCTTTGCTAGGATGTCGGGAAGTACATCAAATCCTGCACTACCTGCGTCATTGCCAAACCGACCACCAAGAAGCAAGGCCTCTATACACCGCCGCCCACCCCTAGTTGACCTTTGGAATCCATCTCCATGGATTACATGTCAGGCCTTCCTTCTACTAAGCATGGAAACGACTGTGGTTTTGTGGTCGTCGACAGGTTCTCGAAGATGGCCATTATGGCAGCCTGTAAGAAGAATATTACAGCATAAGCCACTACTAAACTCTTCTTTGAACGAGTGTGGGTACACTTTGGGAATCCACAGTCTATCATCTCAGATCAGGACAGCAGGTTCCTTAGTACATTTCCGTCTAGTCTCTGGTCGATGCTGGACACTAGACTCACTAAGTCCACAACCTTCCATCCCCAAACTGATTGCCAAACGGAGGTTGTCAACAGGATGATCGTACACATTCTGCGCATGTACAACTCAAAGCATCCATGCACATGGGATGAGATCCTCCCCTATGTTCAACACAGCTATAACTGGAATCTCCACAGCTCGACTGGCCACATCCCTTTTCAGGTGGGCTTGGGATTCCAACCACTATGTCCCATTGATGTGGCCATGCCATTTGCAGCTACTCAGGTA
>APFE030161279.1:110802-138250 GCA_000404065.3 Pinus taeda
TTTACAGTAATGAAATGAAGTATTATTTCTGTTGCATCTCTGTGTGTGATTATATCTATAATTTGTTGTGTTCCTGTTTAAATCTGCATCAACCATCCCTTATTGGTACCCTTTAGACCATGGGAAATCATCTTCATGGATTTTATGGAATGCTTACAAACAAGAAGGAAGGGATGTGATTACTTGATTATGGTAGTTGACAAGTTCAGTAAGATGTGTGTTCTCATACCTTCTAAATAAACCATCAAAAGATAAGAGGCAACAAACTTGTTCTTTGAGCAAGTGTACGTGCACTTTAAGATGCCAAGCAGCGTCAGTTTAGGCATGGATACCATATTTCTCAATGCATTTTGGGCTATGTCATGGAGGAAGATGCAACGAAGTTGAATAGGTCTACAACATTCCATCCACAAACAGATGGGAATACAAAAGTACTTAATAAGAATCTAGTATAAATTTTGATGGGTTTTAGACGCATCTGAAGGACTGGTGTAGAAAATATGAGTTATATACAACACTCTTATAACATATCCATCTACATTGTACTAGTACATCACCTTTTGAAACTTGCTTTGGATATTTACCACCTTCACCAAGGATGATGCATTAGGGGAGTTTTGAGGTCTAAAATGGGCCTCCAAAGGAAATTATAAAATAATAGTGGAAATAATAAAATAATATTAGATTACATCATCAAATTTAGAAGGAAAAAAAGAGAAAACTATTTTTTCAACTCGTATTTTCAACTTATTTCCTATGGGTTTACTCAAATTTCAAGTGGAAACACTCGTTGGATGCAGAATTTGATTCCTCATCCAAGGAGTACCCATGTTGCATACTTTCGATGGAACCTGCTACATGAAAAATGAGAAATACATGAAAACACTCGTGATTGCAATCACGTTTTTCATGTATTTCTCATTTTTCGTGTTGTAGGGTCCATCGAAAGCATGCAACATGGGTACTCCTTGGATGGGGAATTAAATTTTTCATCCAACAAGTACTCCTGCTTGAAATTTGAGTAAAACCTTATGGAGATGAGTTGAAATACGAGCTAAAAAAGTAGTTTTATTAATTTATTATTTTTTAATCTTTTTACTTTTACACTCCAAAAATGGTGAATCATCCCCCATGGTTGACAGCATCATCTTTAATACTATTGGTTTTTATAAAGTTTATTTTGGTTGTACATTTTTCTTAGGAGGCCCATTTTAGACATCAAAAATCCCCTAATATAACTTAAATGTCCAACCTTTCATAAACTAGAGGGATCATTTTGTCTTTTTTGAGGAAGTAATATATAAAGCTTAGGCTTAGAGAAGTAAGTATTAATGGACATTACTTGAACACTAATAAAAGTACATGTGAAAAAATGATTAAAAGGGAAAAATTTGCAAGTGAACTACATGTTCGTATCATTATGTATGACTATATGATGGGAGGTTTTACCGCAAATATTTACTTGCTCATTATTATTGAGACAATCTCCTGCTGCTTCACATTCACCATGCAATGTGTGTAGTTATTAACATACAAATAAACCATGGTAACACTTCCATGTACTAGCTAAAGCATTGGATATGTCTAGTGGAGATCATATTCACTTCAATACTATATGGGTAAACTTAAAGCGGAAATGGAAGTTGTTTTAGGTTTTGTTGATTTACCAAATAATGATTTTATCCAAAAAAATATTAAATTCAAGGTATTTACTTTACTCAAGATTTTGTATCTATGTCAGTTGTTTTTTCCATGGCTTTAAGAAGTATTCAATCTTGGCATGTGCCTTATTTGACTAAGATCTTTGGGGATACGTTCATATTATAATTTTGTGGAGGGACTTGGGGACACCCTTAGGGAAATGCACATAATGCAGTAGCTAATTGGGTTGCTCTAGAAGTTTGTGCACGAGCTCATAATGAATAATGTTATCTTGCTTATAAAGGTAACAAAGTGATCTGTGATGTTAGTAAATGGGGTCCTAAATTAGATATTGTGTGTGAAGTCTGAAAGGAGATCAAATGTGATTTTGATACAATTAATAACTTGTAATTGACTAACTCTCATTCTACCAATCAACATCGACAAAATCTCTTATCACTACCATAAATATTGATCTATAAACTATCATGGATATTCCACTTGACAGTTTGTCACAACATATATAATAATATTATATTAAAAATATGAGATTCTACACTATTACAGTTTTATTAAAATTCTAGATTTGTAGATTTAATTGTAATTAGTGCATGCATGCGAACGGAAATTATACAAAAAAGTAGAGAACAATAAAATAATCTCACATACAGACATATGACACAAGATATGCTCTCTGGGAAACCCTTTTGGGAGAAAACCCAACTATAAGGTGAGGTTGTTTCGCTCTCTTTCTTTGTGTGGAAATATGGTTCCAGGTACAAATAAGTAATGCTTATGGCCTGTGGGCTGCTATAGTGCACAGATCCTCTCTGTGTGCTTTTCCTCCTATCTCTCCTGGCTATCTTTGCTCAGCTATTTAATAAAATTCTCTCGAAAGAATGGAATGCCTCTTCCTCCTAGTGGCCCGGCTATAACACAACCCGATAGCCTACTAGTGGTTAAGTTTAACTACATAAACTCTTAATTAGAATTACAATATAGAATCTTCTAGAGTCTTTTACATCATAAACACGTGGCTAGCCCCTTTTCCATGAATAATGGGGGCTGACGCGACATCCTCCTGAATTATAGGTGTGAAAACAAGAAGGTCATCTTCTGAGTGGAATAACTTTTGCATACGGACTCCTATTGACGCACTTATTATGCCGTTGGAAAGGTCTATGTGTGTAAAACAACAAGAAATGGTGCGGAGACATTGTAGTAAACTTTTACTGCCAAAAAACGTCATTTGATGCCTCAAAATGCTCCCGGAAGGTTTCGGACCCCGTTTTGCCAAACTCGATCCCGCCGGTAAAAACGGTCCCATGAGTTGATTCATCCACTTTTTCCACTACAAATGCATCGATATGGATGAAAAACAATATAATGATCTAATTTGGATCAAAGATAAAGCCAAATAATTTGAATAGATACTCTTTTCTACGTGTTGACTTTATTGCATGTTAATTACTTATTGATATCTTGATATAATATTCCTCCAAATCGGAAATTGGATTCATAATTGATAGGTTGATGTGAGTTATCTACAAAGCTACATTATTTTGAACGTTGTCCAACCCGGTCTTATTCTTAACGCTATTTATACAGCATCCGGAACCTACCTCTATATCATTAACGTTGTCCTTAACTTTAACTTTAACGTTGTCCATATCCTTCTTAACCTTAACGTTGTCCAACTTAGCCTTAACGTTGTCCAAATCCTTAACTTTAACGTTGTCCAGCCCGGTGTTGATTGTGTTATCCATAACATTGTTTATCCAGCAGCCAGCAACGACATCGTGTGAAAAACACTTGTTTGGTAAATGACTCAGAATATTTATACAGCATCCGGAACCGACCTCTATATCATTAACGTTGTCCTTAACTTTAACTTTAACGCTGTCCATATCCTTCTTAACCTTAACGCTGTCCAACTTAACCTTAACGCTGTCCAAATCCTTAACTTTAACGTTGTCCAGCTCTTCTTTATCATCATTCATAAGTCTTGATGATGGATCCCAGTTGGGATTTGAAACGTTGGCATAAAAATGTTCATACTGTGGGTTCTCCGGAAACTGATTCAAAAGATACAAACCACAGATCTCTTAAATCCAGTTTATTATTATTATTATTATTATTATTATATATATATATATATATATATATATATATAATATATATATATATATCAAAGCATGAATGTTGTACATGAATCAATATTCAAGATAGAAATGGCATGCATAGTACATTAATGATTAATTATTTGAGCATTGACCATCTAGAATCTATAATCCTCTCCTCTTGTCTAGCCTTTGCCTCTACTTCGATTCTTTAGGGATATTAGTCAACATTGCCCAATTTCAACCAAATTTCCTAATCCAAACCTTATAATATGGTAGGAAAAGCTTAACATGCCTAATCAATGATTTTGACTTGAGTGAAGGGTACATTTTTGCTAAGGCCGTGACAAAGGAGTTAAACAATAAAAACCGCAAACACTAGGTACATATAGGGCTTGGTTCTTTTGATTAAATGCCAAACACATACACTCATACATGATATAATCTACTGAAATGTCAAAATCTCGTTGATCTCTAAATCATGAAAACTATCAATTCTACCGAATTTTGGATGGGATATGAAATTCTATTTTCTCCATATGAAGTCTGATGATTTTGGAACCACCCTAAAACATTTTGAGTCATATCATGGTAATGTTAAAAATTTAAGTAAAAGGATGAAAATTAAAGGTAAAGGAGAATGTCACTTTTACTTTAAGGCTTTAGAATTACCGTGAGGGAGCATCAAGGGAGCACCTTGGGAGTGTCTGGGAAGCATGGTTCCTCACATAGCAATTCAAAAATTCCCCAAAAAAATTCCCATTGAACCATGCGAGTAGTTTCTAAAACCATGGAAGAACCACGGTTTGGGCCTGTGGAATCCTGGTTCGAAACCGTCATGGTTCCAAAAATCCAGGAATAGTGAATTTCGTATCGGAACCAAGGTTACCCTATGGATTTGTTTGAGATGCAAATATTCCTACTGAACCGGGGAGGTCGACTCCGGCAACATTGCTCCTAATGAATATCACAATTTAGAAAACTTTGCTTCCATAAGAGATTGTGAAAATGCCTACAACCTAATCATCAATATGGAAAAAGACCACTTTAATAACTTCATCCTAAATGAACTTTATGATGTAGTGCATTTGTAACTCAATGTGTTTATTATTTTCATGTTGAACTAATTTTTTAATGACTTGATGTCACTCTAATTGTCACACCAAAGGGTGGTTGGATTTTTTTGTTGGAATCCAAACTTTGAAAATATTTGTTGAAGCCATAAGACTTCTTGACTTGCATTAATCGTTACTCGGTATTTTGTTTTGTTGAAGAAAGAGAAATAGCTTGTTGCTTCTTACAAGCCCAAGTCACAATTCTTTAACCAAGACTACAAACATAACCTGCAGTAGACCTTCAATCATCAAGGTCGCCAACCCAATTTGAATCAATGAAACCAACTAATAAAGGACTCCCCCCTTGAATGATAATGTACCTCAAAATGACCTATACCAATATATCAAAGTATCATTTTTGTTGTTTTCCAATGAATTTCATGGGGTGTTTTCATATCCTGGGAAATGTTGCCTCAAAATCTAGAAATTTCTTAGGAGTGGACTCACCAAACAAGGACTAAACCAAGAGCCAACTATGAGGTGGAGGCCCGATATCACCATAGCCAACACCTCTTGCTCTTTAGAGGATTTTGACCACAAGGGAGGCTTCCCTATGTAAGTCAGGTAATGGATACTCACATTTAGTGACATAGAGGTGACAAGGATAGGCTAAGGAAAGAAACTCAACTTAAGTACAAAGCTCAACCAGCAACAACAAGTCATATTAATGGAATTTTGAGGTAAAAAAATGGACCAAAAAACAAAAATATACTAACAAAATTAATTTTAGAAGAGTCAATAGGATTCAAGACAATGATGTCATCCTTAGGGGTATATATTTTGGAGGGAAAGGGGCGGAAACTACCTTTTTATTGTATATTTGACTTATATTCTTATAGGTTTACTCAATTTTCAAGTGTAGACACTCGTATGCAAAATTGAACACAATTTTTATGTATTTTCAATTTTTTCGATATGGGTCTACTTAGAAGTATGCAAATTGTTTACTCGTTGAATTTGGAATTTAGTTCCACATCCAATGCGTGTCTACACTTGACATTTGAGTAAACCTATAAGGAGATAAGTCGAAAATACAATAAAAGGTAGTTTTCGTTCTTTTTATTTAAAAAGTCATAAATATTGTTTTATTATTTTAACTATTATTTTATTATTTTCCTTAGGAGGTTTATTTTTAGACCTCAAAATTCCCCTAATGAAGCATGCCCTCTGAAAGCCTATTAAGGGCACAAGTTTCCTAGGGTTTAGTGAATAAGCAAGGATAACGGACTTACCAAGGTACACAAGGCGAAGAAAAGGCTTGATAATATGAATATGATCAATATTTGGAACAAGAAGCCTTCAAAAAGCCCTAAGTTGAATACTAGGCATTAGGGTTTTCCCTAGGGAAAAATTGCCTAGGGATTTTGACGTCAACAATAATATGGAAGAATTCACTATGGGGAATGTTGATGTTTTTGTAGCATCAAAAAGACATTCTCCCGTCGGGTTATGTTGATTTGACTAGGGGAGAAATATATTCACCAATGGGGCTATGCTAATTTGGCTAGGGGTGAATGGCTTAGGGGCAATCTTTCTCCCATTGGGCCATGTTGATTTGGCTAGGGGAGATCGGCCCTTGATGCTCACATTATGCTCCAGAATGGAGTGATATATTTTTTATTGAGGGTTTGAATTGCTTATTGATTGGGGTTTTTCACCTAACAACGGAGTAAGCAATTCTAGTCTAATGTTGAGTTGTGTTGTAGGCTCCATTAGTGAGTGGGGTTCTTGTGATTAGGTGTCCCTTGATGCATCTCTACTCAACATTTGATCACCTCTATATAAATAGAAAAGCATGTGAGAGGCAAATTAATCAACATAGCAAGCTCCTTGATCTATTCTAGTGGAGGAGAAATTCAGCTAAGAGGAAATCTATTGTTCGATATCATATTTATAATTTACTCTTCGTTCTCTCTCTCTTTTGGAAGGCCACACATGTGAGGAGGTTTTCCAAATTGACCAAGTGAGTTGACTGCAGATTGACCAAATTTTGACTAGCCACACATGTGATATGTACAATTGTTGTTTGACTAGTCTTGATTGCAGCCGCATGTGTGATTCATACAATCATTGTTTGATCGTTCTTGAATGTATTTTCATGTGTTGAGAGTTTACCATAGTTTGACCTGATTGGACTACACATGTGAAAATTTGACCATAGACTTCGAATGAAGGGCCAAATTTGACTCTCGGGTAGTTTGATCAGGCCAGTTTGACTAACATTGAATTCTGATTTTTTTTACTAGTTTAGCGGCATTGACTTGGAGCTATTTGACCAAGTTTAACGGGTATTTTGACTTGGACATTGGCACAGTTTTATAGAAAAAAAAAAAAAAAAAAAAATCTTATTGTAAACCTTATTGAGAAAACAATTTCTCCTCAAGAAAATATTGTTGGGTTTTCTCCCAAGATTGGGTTTCCCCAGGTAAAAATATTGTCTATTATACACGGTTGCATGGTTGTATTTCTATGATCTTTATTGTTTTTGTTACATTTAGTATTGATATTTTCTTTGTGTAACTATTCAATGGTATCAGTGTCTTGAAAAATAAGTAAGTAATTATCAGAGCATAAAATTGTAGTCTACTGCCCTTACTGTAGAATTTCAACAAGGGATGATTTTGAGGCAATGAGTTACAAATCACTTGTAAAACCATTTCAAAGGAAAACACACTTGTTGTAGTTGAATTTCGCCCCAATCCTAGCCCAACATCTCTCCTTAAAGGGCCGAAAATTTGAGGAAAGGTAGAATAAAATTTAAATTTAAGATTTGTTATGGTGTGATCACCTATGTGGAAAGGCCAATGTTTGATGTTGGGTGATTGAGGCTAAAGGGAGATCTACCCATGGAGAAATAAAACCCTAGGGTGGTGTAAGGGATAATGAAAAACCATAGTTTTAAAAACCATAGTTATCATTTTATGAGGGGATAAAATCTTGAAAAGAGCCTAAGATGAATATTAATTCAAGGGATTGTCACGCATTCTTAAGCGTAATACATACAATACTTTGCCAAGATTTCATAGAAAAAATATTCAATAAAAATTAGCACATAGAAACTCTAACAATAACCATTCCATGCAATAGCCATAAAAATCAACATAATATAATACTTACAATAGATGTATGAACCAATCCTTTATTATCCCAAAATGATGTCTCCAAAACAAGTGAAATTATCCAAAATAAAATACTCCAAAAAATATCACATCTCCATAAAGATACAAGTCTATTTCAGCTAGGTTGAATCCTCAAAGAGGCTGAATTAATCCACAAGTGATGATGAGATACAACAATGAGGTGACCTCTACTTATATGAGGTCTACCTCAAGTAATTTTAGCTAATGAAGCCCCTAAAACAAGTTTGATAACAAATAAACCTTGGGTTACAAGCTAACCCACTAGCTCAATTTTAAAACATGTCATTTATGCCCACATGTGTGAGTCGCCAACCGCAATAATGTTGACATCATGCACAAATTGGCCTGCAACTGCCATATCTGTTGATTGGAGTAGTAAGGGTTCTACTTGCCTAGGTATTATGGCTATCCAAAGAACCCACAAGATAGACACTTTAACAAAATAATAATTATTTAACTATATCCTAAAGCTAGACTTAGGAAAAATTAAAAATTCCTCAGTCAAATTATGATTTAATCTTAGCCCTTGATCATGATTTAATCTCAGTTGTTGAGAATGAAATTAGTGTTGAGATTGAAATTGTAGGAGGAGATGGAGCAAGTTGGCGGCAAGTCAATTGATCACAAGCAGTGTGTGGAAAATTAGTGAAGGAAGAGTTGAGGGTTTCAACATATCATAGTGACTCAACATCCAACCAAAAGAAATCAAGTGGGGGTTGATTTCTTATAGCCCCAATGCAATCTTTCTATTTTCACATGCCCACAAAAGAGGAGACTTGTGCTTGCACGTGCAGGTACATTAGTTGATTTGTACAGAGGTTTGACAGATCCAGTGTGCAGGAAAGTGAATAGAACTATTTGGTGGGTGATGAAATGATTTTCTATGGTAGAAGGGAAATTTATCCCTTGTTGTAATTATTGTAGAAAATTCCTTTGTTGAAGAAGAAAATAAAAGACACACAACGTTGCAGGTTTTCCCCAGAGTTGGGGTTTCCTAGGTATGTTTTGTGTTCTATGTGTTTGTCTTCTGATTTATTTTCCATTGTGCATGTTAAGTTAGAAAACTTAATGTATTTGTGATTTAAGTTTCCAGAACACAGTGATTTGTATTTATGGTTTTTACACTTAGAAAATAGTGAATTAGTTTACTAGGTTTTAAGGAAATATAACATGGTATCAGAGATTAGTTTTTTATTGAAGGTCAAGCATAGATTTTATCTTCAGGAACATTCTAAGATTCAATGGATGGTGCATCCAAATTTTTTTCATGGCGTGAAAGGATAGCATTGGTGTTGGAGGAGGGGGTTTGGGATTTTTTTGATAATGTCCCAACCACACCCATTGATCCTCAGTAGTTGGCTCAACGTAATGTGATGGATTCCAAGGCAAGAAGGATCATCCTGGAAGGAGTCAAAGACCACATTATCCCTCGCATGACTGAGAATAAGAAATCCAAATAAATGTGGACAACCATATATGATCTTGTCGGGTCTCCAAAATGTCATTAATTTCACCCTCTTTTCTTTCATTCTCCTTCAGTATTTACCATATTTCGCATTTCCATATCCATGCACTAAGATGATCTTCATAACTAAATATGGATTTAGGCATATTATTTTCCAATATATTTATTTTGGTATTTTAAGTGGACTTATGGTTAAATATTAGAAAATTAACATGTATTCAATTATATATAAAAGTTGGATGAGTTTTGTGCTGTGTGTAGGAATATTTGAAGATTCTAAGACATTCATATTTGGCCTCTAAGTCCCAAATTCGAATTTACTCTTCAAACTCTTGAAGATTTGAGGAATATTTGAGATCATTGGTCAAGCACTTTTCATGGAGAAAGATCATGGAAGTTTTCATAACTGTGTCTTATCAAAGCTATGAGAGATTTGTGAGAGGATATGAAGAGATGTTATTTCTAGATGTCAACACATGGTTGTAACCACATGAGATATTTGTGGATCTAAGAGAGATTTGTGGATCTAGATTCATGAATTAGTTATCTTAGTTTTTGTATAAATAGGAGTGCCTTCTCCTCTCAAAAGGTGTGAAAATTTTGGGAGTTATGCTCATGATTCAGTGTAGAGATTTGGATGTTAAGGATTGGCACTATGCTTATTATTTATGTAATGAATACCATTGTAATTCACTTTGATATGGTTGTGTCTTCATGATGAAATATGGTGTTTGATCAATAGTTTTCTCAACTTTCCATCTCTCATGCACTTCATGATGGCTACTTGATGAGTATGAGTGTATTTCAGTGTTTCATTTTTGCAAGATAAATTAGTTTCTTTTTTTTCAATGTTTATTTCAAGTCTTTTAATTAGATGCTTATAGAAATTAGGTTGTATATTTTCAAATTCTCATGAAGTTTTAATCAAAATCACAAAACACAAACCTACACTACTTATCTGCGGACACTATTTCACAATTTAAAACAAAAATCTCAGACATGCAAGAAGAAATAACACACATGTAATAAGTATTTTTATCTGGGGAAAGAAATCTACTAAAAACCCCAATGTTTGCTTGCATTAATCAAATGAATAGAGATGTATTACAATTTCTTTGTTCAACTGAGCTCACCCTACAAGTGCACAAGCTATCTATCTACTCACTGAAGACCTCTGACCCAGACTTAGTCAAATTTTTCCTCGACTTGAGCTTTTATTTCCTTGCATTGTTCCTTGAGGAATTAACCTCTATTGTTTAGGAAATTCCCTCAATTGAATTTTGCAATTCCTTTAGGTTGGTCATGTGACTGCATGCAACACGTGTACACTCAAGACTAGTCTACAACTGACGTTACATTGCCTTGGAATCTCCACCTCAACTGGGTAACTCGAATTGTTTGCATGCACTAGCTATTTTGGGTTGATTTATCAGTTAACTAGATGATCATTGAGTTTGACTGAAGTCCTACTTCTTAACTAACCTTCCACTAGATCCTCCAAAAGTTGGAACTAGTTTAACTAAAAACAACCTCAAATAATTGACCTTGATTGCTACAAATTAGCAATCACGCATGAAGGACTAAACTCTAACTCCTCCAAATTGAATTTACTGAGTAAATTGGGTGACACAAGCCATGTCACCCAAGTTAACATCATCCATGTTGTCTGCTAATGTGGAAATTCAAATTTCTCAATTTAATCAAGGCAAAATCAAATTGAGAATTTGTTGCTACATTTTTCAACACTCCCTCTCAGTAAGAAAGGGACTATCAACCACCCCTGTCCTCCACCTGTGGAACTTGAACTTCCCTCTTGATAAGGCCTTTATTAAAATATCATCATATTGTTTGTCTATCAGAATGTACTACAACAACATTATCCGCCTCTGCACACAATCCCGTAAATGGTGATACTGAATATCTATATGCTTGGATCAATCGTGGAAAACAATATTTTTAGAGAGCTTGATACAACTATGATTATCATAGTAGATCACAGTTGGATCCTTCATCTAACCAAACAATCCAACAAGTATTTCATCAATATTGCCTCACATGTTGCTTGACTGGCAGCCATGTATTCTGCTTTTGTCAAGCTAAGTGTCATCGATCTTTACTTCCTAATGTACCAAGAAACTATTTCGGACCCAAAACTAAAAATTCCACCTGATGTACTCTTTCAGTTTGATGGATTCCCCGCCTAATCTACATCTGTGAAGCCACATAGCTTCACTCCCTCTGTTCATATGTACCATAGTCTAAACTGGGTAATGCCTCTGAGGTACCGTAGAACATGCTTAGCTACCCTCCAAAATAGTTTGGTTGGCCTAACCGTAGCTTGGCTCAACTGGTTGACTACATAACTCATATCTATTTGTGTGTTCACAAGATACAATAGTGAACCCACCAATTGCCAGTAAAAAATAGCATCCACTTCCCCACCTAAAGTGGCATCCTCTTTCTTCCACTTGGTCATTAGAGGTGTCTCCATGGGTTTGTAATTGTCCATGTAGAACCTTCGTAGTATCTCATTGGCATACTTTTCCTGAGAGACAAACAATTCCTCATCACCTTGCCATACATCCAATCTGAGGAAGTGGTGCATGAGACTCGTGTCCTTCATTTAAAACTCTCTTGTAAGGTCCTCCTTGCAAGATCTGATCAGCTACCAATCACCAGCTAAAATCAAGTCATCAACATATAAGACAATAATGAAAAATTTTCCTTCTACCAAGATATGATAGAGGTTTTCATCTGCTTCACTTTTGGTGAAGCCCAAACTAGTGAGATAACTATCGATCGTAGTGTACCAAGAACGGGGTGCTTGCATGAGACCATACAATGCTCACTTGAGTATGCACACATGAGACTCCCGATCAAAAGTATCGAAGCCTTTAGGTTGCTCAATATACACCTCCTCCTCAATAACTCCATTGAGGAATGTTGTTTTCACATCCATCTGGTGGATCTTCCACCCCATTTGTGTAGCCAAAGCAAGAATTGATCTAATGGATGAGTACCTTGCTACAAGAGCAAAGGTCTCCTCATAGTCAATCCCCTCAACTTGAGAGTACCCCTTGGCAACAAATTTGGCCTTGTACTTTTCTATGCTTTCGTCTGCTACATTCTTTGCTTTAAATATCCATCTCGAACCCACAATTGATTTATCTGTTGGTCTTGGGACCGCTTCCCAAACACTATTATTTACAATGGATTCATATTCCTCCACCATTGCATTAACCCATACAAGTTGATCTATTACTTCCTCGAAAGAGGATGGATCAGTCTCTACAAGATCAATCATTAGAGCCATGTAGCCAATGTACCAATCTAGTGACCTTCTTTGCTTACGTCGATTTTAAGGACCACCCACATTCTCCTTCGCATCCTCCACAAGTCTCTTAGCTTCCCTAGTCCCTTTCCTACCTTCTCTGGATGGTTCTGCATGAGTGGTTGTCTCCTCTCTACTCCTCAACTTGTGGTTGCTCCACAACTTCTTGAGGCTCCTCCTTTAGAGCTAAAATCTCCTCTTATGATGGGATCTAACACTCCCTCTCAAGAGAGCACCGCATGGCTTTATCTTCATTAAATTTTACATCCCTTCGCACAACTGTCATTCTGAGGGATGGAAATTACACACAGTAGTTGTGGGGAATTTTTGTGTAACCGACAAATACCCCCAATTCTAATGTCACATCTAGATTCTTCCTTGATTATTTGGAGACATGGCAGTAAATAGAGGCTCCAAAAATCTTAAAGTGCAACACATCTGACTTTGTCCCTGAGAAAGCCTCCCCTAGTGTAATCATGTCAAGAATCTGATGAGGACTCCAATTCTCTAATAGACTGTTGTGTTTCATGCCTGTGCCACAAATGTAGAGGTAGGCCTTAATCGTGCAACATCACCCTCGTTGCTCCCACAATGCTACGAATCTTCCTCTTAGCCACCCCACTCTATTATGGGTTGTGGGGTGTTGCCAACTCTCATTGAATGCCTTCTTTTGCAAAGAAATTTTTAAATTCATTCAACACTTACTGACCTCCATTATTGCTCTTGAGATCCTTCACCTTATTACTGGTTTCTTTCTCAACAGTTCCTTTAATTCTACGTACTTAGAGAATGTCTCATTCTTCTTCCGCATGAAGAAGCTCCAACACATCCTTGAGAAGTCATCAATAAAAATGACAAAACATTTGTGCCTCGCAGTGAAGGTTGTCGAGTGTCCACAGACATCAGAATGGATCCTTTCAAGTACTACATTTTCTTTGTTATCCCGGTCATGGAATGTGGATTTTGTGTACTTACCCAAAGTATACCCTTTTCATACATCTTGTTGCTCAATTTCTCCTTCGGGGAGGTTTGTAATTATCTATTGCATGATCTTCAAAGCGTCATGATGCAAATGGCCAAGTGTTCTATGCCAAAGTTCACCGACATCATGGATCTGTACTTCTTCACCTTTGTGCTCAATGTAGCACAATCCTCCACATCTAGCCTGTATAGGTTCTTCACATGAACCTCGATATACTTCACCTTTCCCATGGCTATGTGTCTCGGGAATATATTTCCTTTGTTGAAGATCACATCATAACCACGGTCTTCCAAAACTGCAACAAAGACGAGATTTTTCTTTAGGCCCGGAATGAACATGACATCTTTAATTCTGAGGGGGGAACTTGACTCCTTCTGAAATGTGATTGTACCAATCTCGATCATGCTATACCTTTTTTCATCGCCCATCTCAATGTGCATCTACAAATCTTTCTCCTCTAGGTCACTCAAAAAATCTCTATTGCCTATCATGTGGAACGATGCACCTGAGTCCAAGTACCACACACACCCCATCATTGTGTTGGCCATGCATGCGATGAGGGTAAATTTGAGCTCGAACTATGAAGCCAAATCTTCACCTGCTGCTCCTCTTGAGGTCTTCTTGTTTTCCTTCTTGTGTGGACACTTCGTGGCATAGTGCCTAAATTCATGACAATGGAAGCATTTAATTTTCGACAAATCTTTCTTCTTCCCCCTTGACTGGATTCTAGTTTGGATTTGGATTTATTCCCTTTTCCATTCTTTTCCTTTCCATCCAATGTAAATTTTTCTTCATCATCGCCCTTGGATGAAGTCCCATCTCTAGTATTTCGCTTTATTTCCTCTTATACAAAATAGGACCATAAGTGCTCCCAACTCGGTAGTTTCTCCCTCCCATTCATAGAATCTTGATAGTTATGCCAGCTCTTGGGAAGGCCCAAAAGGGCTAAGGTTACGAAGTCTTCTTTGGGGATATTAACATCGACCCCACCAAGTTCATCATGATATTGTGTAAACTTGCTCAGATACTACGGAATTGTGTCATTCTTCTACTTCTTGATGCTTTGAAGTTTATGCTTAACTGCGAGCTTCTTGTGGTCACCACTATTCTCAAACAATTCTGTCAGTGCTTTCCATATTGTAACAAAGTTTCTTTTCCATGGATATTCAAGATAATACGATCTCGTACTCCCTCCAAGATTATTCTCCTCGCCTTGGCTACATCTTTCTTCCACTGAGCAAGAATTTGGGCATCAGATGCTTGAGGTTTTGCAACATATGTCTTGATGTATTCTAGCAATCCATTGTCATCTAATACAGCCTCCATGTGGTCCTTCCATGCAACAAAATTAGAGGTGCCTTCCAAGGCATACTCTAGCCTTACTCCATTGAAGGCCATCTTCTCAACTCTGAAGAAATCTTACTACACTAATCTTCAAATTCGAACCTCTAAGAAACAACTTCAAACTTCCTGCTCTAATGTGAATCCAACTTTGATACCATGTAGAAATTAGTTGTATATTTACCATTGCTCATGAAGTTTTAATCAAAATCACAAGACAAAAACCTACATTACTTCTATGCAGACATTATTTCATAATTTAGAACAAAAATCTCAGACATGCAAGAAGAAACAACACACACGCAACATTTTTTTTTTATTTTTTTTTATATGGGGAAAGAAATCTTCTAAAAACCCCAATGCTTGCTTGCATTAATCAAATGAATAGAGATGTATTACAATTTCTTTGCTCAATTGAGCTCACTGAGCAAGTGCACAACCTATCTCTCTGCTCACTGAAGGCCTCTAACCCAAACTTAGTCAAAATTTTCCTTGGATTGAGCTCCTATTTCCTTGCATTGTTCCTTGAGGAATTAGTCCCTATTATTTAGGAAATTCCCTCAATTGAATTGTGTAATTCTTTTAGGTTGATCATCTGACTACATGCAACACCTATACACTCATGACTAGTCTACAACTGATGTTACATCGCCTTGGAATCTCCACCTCAACTGGGTAACTCAAATTCTCTGCATGCACTAGCTATTTTTGCCTGATTGATCATTTAACTGGATGATCGCTAAGTTTGACTGAAGTCCCACTTCTTAACTGGCCTTCCACTAGTTCCTCCAAACTAGTTTAATTGAAAAAAACTTGAGATAATTGACCTTCATTGCTACAAATTAGAAATCGCACATGTAGAACTGAACTCTAACTCCTCCAACTCGAATTTACTGAGTAAATTGGGTGACAAAATCCATGTCATACAAGTTAACATCATCCAAGTTGTTTATTGATGTGGAAATTCAAATTTTCTCAATTTAATCAAAGCAAAATCAAATAGAGAATGTCTTGCTTCATTTTTCAACATTGTTGCTCATTCCATTTATGTTATTTTGCATGTCACGTGTTATTGCTTTCATTTCATAGATTCATTGCTTTTTAATTTGTTTGTTTTTAGATTCATCGATAGTCATGAATGATTCTAATTTAACAATGCACACATTAGTAATTTCAATTGATCTCTCACTACTTTCAGAATAGGTTGCCTTTAAATTTCATAGTTTAAGAATTCAATGCTTTCTTAGTATAGGATTTGCAACTTCCTAGTTTAAATTTGCTTTCAAGTCATTAGAATAGATTTACTTCCCTGTTGATAATATAGAATTACTTTCATGTCACTAGAATAGACATTTAATTCAAGTAATTTAACTAACAATTATATGACTCTCGATTGACATTTAATTCAAGTAATTTAACTAACAATTAAATTACTCAACAAGTCTCTATCAGTGATCAAGCAAGGCCAGAAAGTTGGTGTTGAAGGACAAGCTCGAAAGCATTAAAATGCCCAAGTTAGATTTAGCAGTGTCTTATCTCACCAGGTTTTCCAAAGTAAAAGGAACAATTGGCTAGTGTGGGTGAGACAGTTCCAGATAGGGAGCTGGTAAATTTTTCCCTATTATATTTCACCAAGTCATGAAAACCTTCATGAATGGGATATGTGAAAACCTTGTAGATTGGGGGCGTTTATTGGGTAACTGCGTCCAAGAGGAGATTTACAAACAAGCTCAACCTAGATCTTGTGTTAAAAGCGAGGAAGACGAAGAAAAATTTTCTCTAGCCAGTAAGGGGACCAAGTCCAAGGGTAAAACGAGTAGTGGTGGTGGTGAGTTGAGTTCTAAGGATGAGAAGAAGAAAAAGGATCTCAGTAATATCAAGTGTTTTTCATGCCACTAGTTTGGCCATTATGCTACTAAATGACCTCACAGGAAGAAAGGGTCCAAGAAGGATCGAGTAGCAGCCTCTACAAAGATAGATGAGTTCTCTTCTCATTTTGAGAAGGATTTTTCACTCATTTCTAGTATGGAAAGTTCAGTGACTACCAGATTATGGTATGTGGACAACGGTTCGTCTTGTCATGTGATAGGAAACAAGAATTATTTCAGCAAACTATCAAAAAAAGACATGTAATTTGACATTGAGATGGGAGACAATGGGAAGTATTAGGTCAAGGGTATTGGTACAGTTCGATTTGAGAGGGATTCCATAAACCCTCTCTATCTTAGAGATTTCCTTTACATGCCTAGGCTCAAGAAGAATGTTATTTCACTTTCAATGTTGGAGGATAAGGGGTACGAGGTGACCTTCAGATAGGGTAGGGTCTTTATAAAACCATCAAACTCCAAAATGGCAAAGCAGATAAGGGTTAGGCATAAGATCTTATATAGATTGTAGTTTGAGATAGTTGCATCATTAACCAACAAAGGGGGTCATAGCTGAGGTAACTTGCGAAGTTATGGCATAGGCGTATGGGGAAACTGCACCATGGGGCATTGAATATTCTTAAGGAGATAGTGATAGGACTGCCACAATGCAATGTGGATCAACATGTGGTGTGTAATGGCTTCACACTCGGCAAGTATTCCAAATAATCTTTTTCTAGCAAAGATAACAGTGTCAAGGGCATCTTGGATCTTCCTCATTTAGATGTGTGTGGTCATTTCTCTACAGTATCCCTTAGTGGGTACAAGCTTTATGTCACCGGTATAGATGATCACTCATGGAAGACATGGATATTCTTCATGAAAAAGAAAGATGGAATCTTCTCGAATTTTCTGGAATTTAAGGCCTTTGTTGAGAGCCATACTGGCAACAAAATCAATGCATTAAAGTTTAGTAATGGTGGGGAGTACATCTTAAATTATTTCAAGGAGTTGTGTGCCAAGGAGGGCATCATTAGGGAGTTAACCACACCATATAATCCTCAACAGAATGGGGTGGAAAAGTGCAAGAACGAGATCATAGTTGGAGCGTCCAAAGCCATGTTGTGTGACCAAGGTCTACCTAGGTTTCTTTGGGATAAGGCATGTAATAGAACAATTTTCATGTATAATCAAATCCCACATAGTGTTAGGGCGAGTTACACCTAAGGATGTGTTTACATCAAAGAATCTGGATATGTCACATTTTGGATATTTGGTAGCCTTGTGTATTTCCATGTACCAAAGGGAAAAATGAAAATTTGGGAACCCACAGTAGTAGAGGGCATCTTTGCGGGCTATAAAGAAGCATCCAAGGTGTACAAGGTGTATATTCCAATACATAAACCAAAAAAAAAAAAAACCATACGGGATCGGAATTTTGAAGAGGATAGGGATTTGAGAAAATCTTTAGAATGTGAGTTGACTAATGTGCAGGAGGAGGAGAAACAAGTTCCCAAGCAAGAGGCTCAGTCAACACCTCATACCACAACTTTGCATGGCTAGGATGAGGACGAGAGGGACATGTAGTTAGAGGAGAGAGTGGATCCCACTCAGGCAGCAAATCCCATCATTGGGAGAAGGAGAGCGAGAAGGGTAGATCAATTGATCTAGGAGACACGAGAGCAAGTTAATGCTCCTAGAACATCAGTTAGATAGAGTATATAGACACATAGGTACACCAAATATATGGTGCTTATGACAGAGTTGTTGGATGTCGAGCCTTCCACTTATCAGGAGAAAATCACTTAGCAGGTGTGGAGATATGCCATGTGGAGTATACCTCCATCATGAAGAATGATGTCTAGGAAGTGGTGTAGAGGCTAGAGGGAAAATCTATGGTAGGCTCTCGCCTAGTCTACAAGATCAAGCATGGAGTTGATGGGATCATGTTCAGTGATTTCATAACCCTAAGAGATCAAATTCCCTAGGGATATTACAATGGTACTAGAGCTATATCTCCTGCTAGCCTGGAGGGTTATGAGAAAATGTGGCAATTAGCATTAGTTTCTCCTTGGTACATTACTGCCTTGAGGAGGGAGCACGACAAGATTTTGTAATAATTCAAAGATCATGTTAAACAGGCTGAAACATGGATGAAGGTGTTGATACCTATCTTTGAGTTTCCAATTTTGTAAAATGCGACAAAATTATTTGCCTCTATTGTGCCCGGTCAAACCTCAATTTAATAATGGTAACCTTGCCTTACCAACATTTTTACTAACATAACTGAAAGGGGAGCACCACTAGGTTTTACTTTTGAAGTACAGATTGCATACATCATTAAAAAAAGAGCATATGCCTTGAAATGCATATGTCTTGATGTTCATAATGTTAACTTCATCACATTATGATATTTGATTCATTGCCTTGTTGTACCTGCAATGACAACAATGGTTAGCTTCTTTCCTTTTTCTTTTTTTTAGAAGTCATATGGATTTTAAGTGTTCTACAAATGAAATTTTTCTACATAACATGACATTGTTTGCTGCATTATACAGTTAGAGGGTGACATTTCAAAAAAAAAAATTATGACACATTGTTGGAAAACTTCCACATACAATTGATATATATGATCAAAGAGATTTGATGCTCTGAAAAATGGGCCATTACATGATAATTGTTATATGGTTAAATTGGGTCAATATGTGGTTGAAACATTATATTCGCATGCGCTTCAACTATGATATATTGCATACATAGTATATGCCTTGCGAACTTCATTGAACATTGTTAATACATACATACATAGATATATATATATATATATATATATATATATATATATATATATATATATATATATATATATATATATATATATATATATAGATAATGTTGGAATATATATATAGATATATAATGAGGACGAGAAGGACATTTCATAATTAATGTTAGACCTAGCCACACTCCCTTTCTAATTTGACAGTAGTTTCAACCCTAGCTGACGTGTTCAATATTAGCATATTGTTGGGTTTTATATGCATAATAGTTTGCAAGAATTAAATGAACTATTTGTTTACGGTGTAACTGTGAGTTGATATTTCAAACATGCTTGTGTTTCTAGCCCTTTATTGCAAGATCTTGAGAACCATGAGCATGTCCTTTGATATTAATGCCCATTACTAATTTGATCAATGGTGACTGTGTAGTGTGAATTTAATCGAAGTTGTCTATAGTGCGACTTTTTGGAGTTCCAGTGCCGGAATCTCGTGGAAAAAATTGAGGTGAAATCTTGATTTTTGTTATTTAAACTAGTTTTTTTTAATGTATATATAGATTCAGCACCATGAAAAACCCCTAGGGCACTTCTATTATGCAGGGTTTACCCATCAATATTGTGATTTTAATGAATTCCTGCCAGTTTTTAGAGAAATTAGACCAGAAAAATCCACCGGAAAAGCTTTCAAAAAGTCGCACTAAAGATAACTCTAATTTAATCTATGGATCGAATGGAATAGGGGATTTGGTTTTACTCTGTGACTTGTAAAATTCATTTCATTAGGAAATTTTGGAAATTTTTATAATCATGGGGCGAACTGTCAGCTAGAAATCAAGATTATTGAAACACGATTACTTAGGCATAGTCCAGGAACCCTATGGTTAATAACACAAATTTCTCTATTTAGTCATTGATTTGTTTGCCTCTCTATGATTTGTCCATTCTAGTATTCATGTATCCTTGTAAGTTACTTTTTCAAGTTGAATTGGTCACATTAATTTATGAGAAGGCCCAAGACAAGGTGCCTCTTACGCCTACTTTTTCATTATGCATAAAACCCTTACTTCTTCCAGAATTGTTCTCACATTTGGTAAAAAATGATGAAAAAGGGTTAAAACCCTTTCTAGTAATTCCTGCTGTAAATATTTTTTTGTTAAAATCTTGTGTCATGAAAGCATTATTCCATGCAAGGGTTTTGGGTTCATTTAAAAATATTTAAATAAAATAAATATTGCCTAGTTGTCTCCAAGCAACTTGAAATTACCCTCATATCTATTTGCAAAAAAAAATATGTTTTCGCACCTTTGTCTCTCGGCTTCTCTTTCACAAAGAGCACGAATGATTACGTTTTAACAAAAGTCATTGAATTCCATTTCTTGTGATTTACAAACTTTTATCCCCAATGATTATCCAAGGTTTTGTGATGTCTCTATCTATCGACCTACTCAAGCAAAGAACATCTTTTTTCATGCTAGTACATTCCATATGAAACGAATCTCGCATTGTTACGGTTGTAAATGTAAATCTTGTAAGAAGATTATTTCATTCAATTCCTTCATTCTTGTTTCTATCTATGAGAACCTTTCTCCCTGTTGTAAAATGCAGCAAGAAAGTCTCAATTTGATTTTGCCTTTGTCAAATTGAGAAAAAAATCAAATTACCACATCAACGGACAACTTGGATGCAGTTAGCTTGTGTGGAATGGCTCTTGTCACTGGTTAGCTTAGTAAATTTGAGTTAGAGGAGTTGGATTTCAGTTAAGCATGTGTGATTTCTAATTTGTAGCAATCAAGGTCAGTTATTTCAAGTTGTTTTCAGTTAAACTAGTTCTAACTATTGGATAAACTAGTGGAAGGTCAGTTATGTAGTGAGACTTCAGTGTAACTCAATGATCGCCCAGCGAACTAATCAACAAGCCCAAAATAGCTAGTTCATGCAGAGAATTTGAGTTCCCCAGTTGCGGTTGAGATTCCAAGATAGTGTAACATCAATCATAGACTAGTTGTGAGTGTGAAAATGTTGCATGTAGTCAAATGATCAACCTTGGGAATTGTGCAATCATTTTGGAGGAAATTCCTAAATAGTAGGGGCCTAATTTCCTATAGAATTGCACAAGGAAATAAGGGCTCAAGTAGGGGAAGAAATTGACTAATTCTAGGTCATAACTTCTCAATGAGTAGAGAGATAGGTTATTCACTTGCATGTTGAGCTCATATTAAGCAAGCAATTATAATGCATCCATATTCATCATATTAATGCAAGTAGGCAAAGGGGTTTTTTAGTAGATTGATTTCCTCTGGAACAATATTATGTGTATGTGCATTATTTCTCATTGAATGTTTGTGATTCATGTTCTAAGTTATGAATTGAATTCGGTAGAGCAATAGAGTAGGATTGTGTCTTGTGATTTAGATTAAAATTTCATGATCAGTTGCAATTCTACACCATAATTTCTACACTCCCCTATCCAATCATTAAGCCCTCCTAAACCCTAACCTAGATTACAAAGCTAATGAAAATGGGAAATCTCTCTTATATCTCCAATTATGTGTATATTGTTCTTTCGAAGAAGAGAGCAATTTTTTTTAAGAACCCTCAGCTACAAATTCGATTTGAAAATTTTCAAAGAGAAAACGGTGTAGGTTTTAACCCCGTACAGAAATTACCTACATACGAATTCTAAAAACAGAAAATAAACAATGGCGAGAGCATAAAACATAAAACAAATATACATAGAGATTTTCCCCTGGATCCCAAAACTGACACTACCAGATTGATTTTTCATTACGTTCCTTTCAATGTTACAATACATATATTTACATGTTGAAGCATCCATTAACCCTGGATTAGAACATAATTATAGTTCCCTTGACCGGATCTACAAAATACCATGGACTGAAAACCATCGCAACCAAAACCATGTGCGAAATCCATGCACAAAACAATAGGTAGGTCTGCATACCTAATATAGGGTCCACGACTACTGGGCGAGTCGTGGAAAGAATATAACACAACCCAACATTCTCCCACTTGTTGTTTTCATTCCATAGGAAGCCACAGGAGAGCTTAGTCATTGATCCAACCCTGCAACGCCCATTGTTTCTCTACACCAAGAGAATTTCTCGATGCTCATAGACTTTGTCAATGCATCTGCAGTATTCTTCAAAGTGTCCACCTTTACCAGCAATGCCTTTTTGTTTTCTACCACATCCCTCACAAAGTGATACTGAACATCAATGTGCTTTGTCTTTGAATGATAAGTAGAGTTCTTTGCCAGGAAAATTTCACTTTGGCTGTCACAGTCTATCCTTATACCTCGTTGTACTAACCCCATACTTGAACACAATCTATGCAACCAAATTGCTTCCTTGCTTGCATGAGTGGCTGCCATGTATTCTTCCGTTCTAGTTGACAATTCCACTACAAATTGTCTCTTACTCATCCAACTGATTGCACCTCCAAATAGGTTAAACACATACCCACTTGTAGATCTTCTCTGATCCAGATCTCCAGCCCAGTCTCTATCAACAAAGCCACGGATGTCCAAAACTTTGTCCAATCTTGGTCTACCTTGGTAGCACAAACCATAATCACTAGTGCCACGCTCTCATCAGAATTAATGTTGGACCTAGCCACACTCCATTTCTAATTTGACGGTAGTTTCAACCCTAGCTGACGTGTTCAGTATTAGCATATTGTTGGGTTTTATATGCATAATGGTTTTCAAGAATTAAATGAACTATTTGTTTACGGTGTAACTGTGAGTTGATATTTCAAAAAAATTTGTGTTTCTAGCCCTTTATTGCAAGACCTTGAGAACCATGAGCCTTTCCTGCGATATTAATGCCCATTACTAATTTGATCAATGGTGATTGTGTAGTGTGAATTTAATCGAAGTTGTCTATAATACGACTTTTTAGAGTTCCGGTGCCAGAATCCGGTGGAAAAAATTGAGGTGAAATCTTGATTTGTGTTATTTAAACTAGTTTTTTGACTGTATATATAGATTCAGCACCATGAAAAACCCCCAGGGCACTTCTATTGTGCAGGGTTTACCCATCAATATTGTGATTTTAATGAATTCTTGTCGGATTTTAGAGAAATTAGACAAGAAAAATCCACCGGAAAATCTTTCAAAAAGTCGCACTAAAGACAACTCCAATTTAATCTATGGATCCAATGGAATAGGGGTTTTGGTTTTACTCTTTGGCTTGTAAAATTCATTTCCATTAGGAAATTTTGGAAATTTTTACAATCAAGGGGCGAACTATCAGCTAGAAATCAATATTATTGAAACACGATTACTTAGGTATAATCCATGAACCCTTTGGTTAATAACATAAATTTCTCTATTTAGTCATCGATTTGTTTGCCTCTCTACGATTTGTCCATTCTAGTATTCTTGTATCCTTGTAAGTTACTTTTTCAAGTTGAATTGGTCACATTAATTTATGAGAAGGCCCAAGACAAGGTGCCTCTTGTGCCTATTTTTTAATTATGCATAAAACCCTTACTCCTTCCAGAATTGCTCTCACATTTGGTAAAAAATGATGAAAAGGGTTAAAACCCTTTCTCGTAATTCCTGTTGTAAATATTCTTTTTTGTTAAAATCTTGTGTCATGAAAGCATTATTCCATGCAAGGGTTTTGGGTTCATTTAAAAATATTTAAATAAAATAAATATTGCCTAGTTGTCTCCAAGCAACTCGAAATTACCCTCATATCTATTTGCAAAAAAAAAAAAATGTTTTTGCACCTTTGTCTCTCGGCTTCTCTTTCACAAAGAGCACAAATGATTACGTTTTAACAAAATTCATCGAATTCTATTTCTTGTGATTTACAAACTTTTATCCCCAATGATTATCCAAGGTTTTGTGATGTCTCTATCTATCGACCTACTCAAGAAAAGAACATCTTTTTTCATGCTGGTACATTCTATATGAAAGGAATCTCGCATTGTTACGGTAGTAAATGTAAATCTTGTAAGAAAATTATTTCATTCAATTCCTTCATTCTTGTTTCTATCTATGAGAACCTTTCTCCCTGTTGTAAAATGCAACAAGAAAGTCTCAATTTGATTTTTCCTTGGTCAAATTGAGGAAAAAATCGAATTACCACATCAACAGACAACTTGGATGCAGTTAGCTTGTGTGGAATGGCTCTTGCCACTCAGTTAGATTAGTAAATTTGAGTTAGAGGAGTTGGATTTTAGTTAAGCATGTGTGATTGCTAATTTGTAGCAATCAAGGTCAGTTATTTCAATTTGCTTTCAGTTAGACTAGTTCTAACTATTGGAGAAACTAGTGGAAGGTCAGTTGTGTAGTGAGACTTTAGTCTAACTCAATGATCGCCCAGTTAACTAATCAATAAGCCCAAATAGCTAATTCATGCAGAGAATTTGAGTTCCCTAGTTGTGATTGAGATTCCAAGATAGTGTAACATCAGCCATAGACTAGTCGTGAGTGTGCAAATGTTGCATGCAGTGAAATGATAAACCTTGGGAATTATGCAATCATTTTGGAGGAAATTCCTAAATAATAGGGGCCTAATTTCCTCTGGAATTGCACAAGGAAATAAGAGCTTAAGCAGGGGAAGAAATTAACTAATTCTATGTCATAACGTCTCAATGAGTAGAAATATAGGTTATTCACTTACATGTTGAGCTCATATTAAGCAAGAAATTGTAATACATCTCTATTCATCATATTAATGCAAGTAGGCAAAGGGGTTTTTTAAGTAGATTGATTTCCTCTGGAACAATATTATGTGCATGTGCGTTATTTCTCATTGAATGTTTGTGATACATGTTCTAAATTATGAATTGAATTCAGTAGAGCAATAGAGTAGGATTGTGTCTTGTGATTTAGATTAAAATTTCATGATCAGTTGCAATTCTACACCATAATTTCTACACTCCTCTATCCAATAATTAAGCCCTCCTAAACCCTAACCCAAATTACGAAGCTAATGAAAATGGGAAATCTCTCTTATATCTTCAATGATCCGGATTTAAACAGGAACGCAACAAATTACAGAGATAACCATAAACACAAAGATGCAGCGGAAATAATACTTCATTTCATTAATGGAAAATACTGAAATATGCTTAAAATCAGAAATGGAAATAAACTAGCTAGGGTGATGGTAGCTTATCTCTGAGAAGAGATGTGATGGCTACATGCCTCTGAACTGTGTTACAATGAGGCTCGAAGGCCTATTTATTGTTGAGAAACAAATGAAAAACCCTTCACATTCCAAAACCTAACCCTAGGAGATGAAACGCCAAACTGTGGGCCCCGTTTGGGGGTAAGTTGGTACATCAACTTCCCGGGGTCGTAACTTTAGCATATGATCTCTGTTTGACGCGTACAATAGCTCATTAAAAAGATCTATTCGAGCACTATCATTGTTGGATTCCCCAAAAAACGTCGTTTAGGGCCTCAAAACGGCTCCGGAAGTTCAGGACCCGAAAAACTGCTAAAAATAGTAAGTTGTGCTACAATTAAGGAAACTGAAAATGCTGAGAAAGACAATGGTGGGGGTCCAGGTTGACTTGGCAGGTGGCCACCAATATCCACCTGGATCATTCCTCCCCCCTTAGGAAGCAATGGTCCCCATTGCGTTGAGCTCCTCCATGAGATGAGGAAACTTCTGCTGAACCTGTTCCCTGGTGAACCACTTGCCCTGCTGAAGGAGTTGGCCTGCTTTGACAACTCGATACAGTTGGATATTCTGTTGGCGAGTGTTCTTGATCTGTGTGTCCATGATCCGATCAGTTTCAGCTTGTTCCATGCAATCTGGATTTAATTCTGTGGGTTGGAGCTGTTCTGCAATGTCAGATGTGTCTAGTAATGGTGGAAAGTATGGCCGAAGGCGGTCCACATTGAACACTGGGTGCAGGCCAAGGAATGGGTGAATGCTGAGCTCAAATGCATTGTCTCCCATAGCCTTAGTAATGGTGTAAGGACCATATCGAGTGGTCTTAATTTCCGATAGGCTCCAAAAGGCATTCCTTTTGCAAATGCAACCAGACTTTGTCGCCCACCTGAAACTTGTGTGGCACCCGACGTTGATCATGTCGCTGCTTGTACTTGTCATTTGATTTCTCAAGAATGTCATGGACCTGCTGGCGAATATGTTGGATGCGATCAATGAAGCTGGTGGCCTTATCTGTTTCGGACTGGACATGAGCTGAATTCATGTGAGTAGCTGCAAGTGGCATGGCCACATCAATGGGGCATAGTGGCTGGAATCCAAACCCCACCTGAAAAGGGCTATGGCCAGTGGCTGTGAAGAGCTCGGTTGTAGCTGTGCTGAACATAGGGGAGGCTCTTGTCCCATGTGCGTGGATGCTTTGAGTTATACATGCGCAGAATGTGCACAATCATCCTATTGACAACCTCTGTCTGGCCATCAGTTTGAGGATGGAAGGCTGTGGACTTCGTGAGTTTGGTGTCCAGCATTGACCAGAGACTGGACCAAAATGTGCTGAGAAACCGACTGTCCAGATCTGAGATGATAGATTGTGGGATCCCAAAGTGCACCCACACTCGTTCGAAGAAGAGTTTAGCAGTGGCTTCTGCTGTGATATTCTTCTTGTAGGCCATCATAATGGCCATCTTTGAGAACCTGTCGACGACCACAAAACACAGTCATTTCCATGCTTAGTG
>APFE030161279.1:160735-171103 GCA_000404065.3 Pinus taeda
GGACTACAAACTAAGTGTTATTTTTTTAAGCCTTTATCTCATTCTTTGCACAATGTACAAAGTTTGTAGCTTTATGGTCACAAGGTTGGACAATATGCACATTTACAGGAAAATGGGGAAATGCATTCAGTAATTATTCTCGGATCAAGAAAAATTATGCAATCACAATTGAGGATGCTTTTGACCATGTTAAAAATTGTGCAAGATCTGTGATTGAGTCAACTTTAAGGAAAACGTGTGATGCAGTCTTGAAGATCGAGACATATCTTCATAAGATTCCAATGCATTTAGAGATACATTCTTTAGTCCAAATATTTTTGGGATCCTCTCAAGGAGGGCTTAAACCAAGAGTTATACGTTCATTTACTTACAATCAAAGTGCATCGACATAACCATAATGCATCATTATACATTCCTCATGTTCATGACAGTAAACAACAGAGTCCAAGCATAGAGCAACAATGAATTGATAGCACAACATTCCATCGTAGTCATATCAGTGAATTTCTTAGCTTAGGAAATCATCCATATTTATAGAACACGTAAAATATTGCATTATGAGAAAATTAATATAATTTATCATAGTCCATGAAACCTTCACATGAGAAATGTACACTTATTTGTGTGTTTAAAGATTCCTAGAAACTGATGGAGGGATTTCAACTCTCCACCTAACCATAGGCCAACCACATTGCAATTATTTCATGTAGTTAACCACCCCCCAAGCGAGATTCAAAGTCTGAGGGGATGCATATCCCATGTCACTCACACCCAAAGCTTAATCACACCACCAGGAGAAGGAGTCCATTTTCCAAGTGGTTTCATAGCCCCAGAGACAAGCACCACAGTGACTCACTTTCTCTTTGGTTAAAACACAAGGCTTTGCCCATGAGCAAATGAGTTCTATCTCAATTCTAGGAGGTGGAATCACTACTTTTGGTGGTTTAGTAGTTACCTCTAATGGAAAGCATTGCAGGGGTCCACAGTCCATTGTCTAGGTGGTTTCATATCCCTAAAGAAAGCAACACAGTGACCCAATTCTCCACCAAGATCCTCATTGATCAATCAGGTTTAGACATAACATCTAGTGGCCCCAAAATAGTCAGAGGAACATTGTCCCAATTTGAAAAATAGTGGTTAAATTTACACCCATCTTCACTACTTCTGGCTTCCATGCGAGTAGCTTCGAACATAGATCCTCTCTATTTTTTCACCCATAATTCCCTTGTTCCTCGAATTTCGGCACTCTTCGTGCTCTCTATGTAGTAACTTTTGCTCTAGTTGCTTTTCTTTCTCCATAACTGCTAGAAGACTGAAGGATGAAGATTGATCCTCTCTCTAATCATCCCTCACCACCACAACCTTTTAAATAGAAAATTCTTTCTCTCTCTCAATGTTTCATAAAGAAAGGGGATGGTATGGCGCAATCCTCCACTCAAGTTTCCCCCTCCATGACTTCAATGATCGTTGGCACAGCTCAATCTATGGTCAAGCGAGTAGTTATGACAATTAAGGGTGGTTGGTATGGCCTACTTTTGGCACACCATAGGAAAACTAATCTACACACAGTAGGCACACCACAACCCTATAAGTGCACAAAAATTACTCAATAAACCTCCCCTTAGAGCTTTGGATCCATATGTCCCTCTAGTCACCCCAACCAATTAAAATTCACATTTAATTCATTTGGTGTTTACAAATAATGTATCAGCTAGCCATGGTCTCCATGTTGGCATTATACAGTCACAATTTTAACAGTACAACAAAAAGGGTAACATGAGGGATGTTACAAACCTCGCCCCCTTAAAGGAACATCATCCTCAATGTTTTAGAAACAAAGAACAATGATAAAATCTAAGACTTATAATTGATACATCCATGACATCTTCCATGTTAACTCGTTAATTTGAGAAATTTCATTCATATTTCATATTCTAGTTACCTCTAGACTGCCTAGCATTTTAACACATTTCTCTCTGGTTGTTCATTGTTACTCAAGGCTTCCTCAATGAAAAAAATAGCCCATTTATTCTTGGAACACACTCAATGCATTTATGATCCCAATGAGTATGCACGTGACTCCTTGAAAAGCAATTTACTGATGTTTCCTCTTCCTTGCAGTCACACACCTCCCATGTTTAAGCATCCCCTTCTCTACCTCCCTAGTCCCTCGGGTGATCCATTCCTTGGCAAGGTTTCCTTGCACAAGAAGGTCTTGATGGAGTCTCACAGCCAAGGCATCCTTTTGGCTTGCTCTAACACATAACATATTTTTCATTGCATATCTTGTAATGATCAATGCATATCATAAGGTTCCAACATCACCGTAATGGCTTGGTCCCCAAGGTCTTTAGCTCCACTGAGCTGCGGTTGCATCATTATGATAATACCACACTAACACTACTCTAATATTTCCTGTGATCAACATCATATATATGTGTTGGATAGTTCTACAATCATCTATACCATAAGCATACAATTCTTACAAGATTATCATAAAAAATCAAATCAAATTAAACCATAATTTCAAAAGAAAATTCTTTAAACCAATACTTGTCTTTATGGTTATTATTTTCTTTCTTTGTCTTCATAAGTAACAAGTCCATCTTTGTCTTTACCAAACAATTCCAACTCCAGTATAGCTCTGTCTTTACCCGACAAGCCCCCTTGTGCTCACGTCCCAGTGAGCGTGGGGCCTATTTCTTCTCCCATCATTTATTCACCTTGTTGGGACTAAGCAACCTCCATTTTTGGTAGGCTGCTTGTCCAAAGTTTTTCCTACATGGGATCCCATCAGCTACTTAGCTTTATGTGCCCAAGTAACCGCCATTTTAGGCAGTTTATATGTCTAAAGGTTTTCCTACATGGGCCCCCATTAGCTACTCATGCTTTCAGGCCCAAGCAATCGCCATTCCAAATAGTCTACCTGTCTAGGGTTTTCCTGCATGGGACGATCATTAGAATCTTATACCTAAGTACCAGTCTGGTCATGCTCTAATGTAATGTGCAAGGAGTCTTATAGCCAAGTGACAGTCGGACGTGTTCCACTACACTGCTCATGGAGTCTTGTAGTAATGGTACATGTTATGAATTTCTCCCATGAGGTAAACAAAGTTTCACAGGGTTGGCATGTCCCCATAGCAGACTTCTTCCTGAGCTCCATGCACCATCATTTCACTTGTGTCACAACATTTGATTTCCAAGAGATATACTAACTAATTCAAATCAGAAAAATTGTTTTCCCAACTTTGCTTCATTTCGAAGCTTGATCTCATAAGCATGAGAATTTTAGTCATGTTGTTGGGATCCCTTGCAAGTGGTTTTATTTTATCATGGTGGTTTTTATCTCACACACCATTCTAGCACTCTTCTCGCAATTTGATTATTTTAATAAGCCAAGCAATTGCCAATGTTTACACATAAAAACTCTTCATTGCAAAAATTCACAACATCCTGAAGTGAGCTCATAATGATTGCACATATAACAATTATGTCAGCTTCCATTGAATTGAAATAAAACTATAACAATCCCTTCCACCCCTTGTACTTCCTCGAGTTAATGGAAGGTGTTACTTTATAATTAACTTGACCCTCACGGTTTATGGTGAATATGAGGTTGCAAAAATCCTATTTTTCCAACTTTTTCAAAACCCAAAATAAACACTACCATCACATTTATCTCATTGAGAGATTTCTGACAATATAAATTTTATCTCAATACAACTTCTGGATTGAAATTTATTCCCTTTAAAAGTTTTACCAATTAACTCTTGCCACATCAATAAGATGTTTCCACACAACACCCATGTGGCCTTACCATGCCACCTTTATGAGTGCCACTTTACCTGTGACACCTATGTGGCATCCAGGTAGCCATAGCCATGCATTCATCATTCCTACCACCTCATCCTAGCTTGTGGATGCCACCAAACCAACCATGTCGCGTAAATTAATGAAATCATGTTATATCTGATCTATGGGGAAAACCTGGTGCACATAAAATTTACAAAGTGGCACCCTCTCTCGATACAAACCTCATTCACAAAGCAATAAAACCTCACACCAATGAGCCTTCAAGAAGGCCCCACTCTGGATAAACTCCATTCTTTTCCAAAATTTGTCCCCACGCCAATAATCCTTCAACCATTTCCTACGTTGGATGCTTCAGTCGATTGAATAGATATTTGGCTTCGCCATTATTTACACACCCCCAAATATTATCTAACACTAGGAAGGTATCTGGATCCACAATTAATTCCACACCCCCAAATAAAATCTAATGTTGGGAAGGTATCTGGCTCCGCAATTATTTCCACACCCCTCGATACAAGTGTAGAATATCTACTACACATCACAAAATGGAAAAGTCAAGGAATTCTTCCTGAATTCCTTTAAGATGGGGCATTGCCCAGATGACCAAGATTCCAAGATAGAGTCCCATACCCACTATGAATCCTTCTAAGGGATTCTATAATGACTTGAACAATATCAAAGGCTCTAGCAATTTTGCATTATATCAAATTATGAGAAAAGGTGAGAAAATGGCTCCAAGACCATATTTCACGGGAAGCCACAATCTTGATAACTCTATGAAACTAAGGACCTTTACTACAACATAAAGATCTATAGAACCATGAAATATTGTTCCTAAAAATGTGACTATTGGGCTTAAATGTATGTTCATGCATCATAAAACATCTTCATTTCCTCCTTACCATGTAAAGTAGTCTACAAAATTGATGTTGAAAGTGAACCATGACATAGATAACATATCAAGTAAATGGCATCACATGCTATGATATATTAGCTGAGGGACTTCAACAACCATGCATATTATTTCAACCACTTTATAAATTCGTAAAGATAACAACAAAACGCATAGCTCAAAATTTAACATAGCCATGAATGCATATAAAGAAAAACATTCACCATAAATATAAAGAGATATCAGCAACCTTTCATAGGAAATGCAGATCCATACATATACACATCATCCATGGCACAAATGGATACAAGTAACATACTTATTTGTTTAACTTGCAATGGATGGAAACTATGGGAGGGACTTCAACTCTCCACCCAACCATAAGCCAGCTACACTACAATCTTTCTTGTAGCTAACCACCCCCAACTCACATTCATAGTATAAGGAGTTAATTGCTCAAGGGAAACCAATATTCATTCAAACAGATGATTGAGAAGAGGAGTCAATTTTCCAAGTGGTTTATCAACTGCCCCAGTAGTAACCACCACAGTGACCTCTACCCTAATAAAAATCAATCATAGGGATTCACCCAAGGCTCAATGAAGTACAACTCAATTCTAGGAGAATGAACAAACTATATAGGTGGTTTATCAGCTAGATTTTCCAAGCAAGCACTATAAGAGTCTAGAGCCCACTATCTAGGTGGTTTATCCACTTACCGAGCAAGCACATCAGTGGTTTATTAGCCCCGAGGAAAGCACTTAGCAGTTTATGAACCCCTTTTCAGCTAGCACTTGGGTGTCTCAGCTCGCCGAGTTGTTTATCAGTCTTCCAACAAGCACCCTAGTGGTTTATCAACACAATGAGAAAGAACTAAGTAATACAACTCCCCATTTAGCCTTCATTAGCCAACCAATCATAGGCACACACCATTCACCTCTGCAAAATCATTGGGAATGTTGTCCCAATTACAAAACATTGGTTAGAGGATGTCATTTTTCCCCTGCAAATCCTCATTTGCCATCATCTTGTGTTCATTCTCTTGCCTTATGCACATATTCATATTTTATTCTCATCCCACTTGCATAATGATTTATGTTCAACACGTCCCATGAGAATAATGGGAACAACATGGGCCTCCTCCTCTACTCAGACGGTTCATACTTTGCTTTACTATGTGTTGTGCAAACCATTGATTTTTTTCCCAGCAAGGTAGGTAGGATGCCAAATAAATGAAGTGGTTTAGTTTGGGTTAAACACTGCATAAGAAACCTCACCTCCTCAAATATTTTAATCTATGTCCACTCCTCTAGCTCAACAATAATTATATTTTTACGTAAATTCACATAAACAAGTTCATATAATGATATTTACATGACGAGTAACAAAAAGGGTTGTTACAAAAATTATCATAACATCGTATGGGTGCAAAAAATCCATTATAAACGATTATTATAGTTATCTTTTGTTTTAGCAACCCAACCAATCACTAATCTGACAAATGCATATCATGAATTCATGAGCGATCTAGCTCTCCATTTCATTTAGCATGCATTACAAAAGTCATTGAAATATTTTCATAAATAAGTCTACTTTCCTTAACCATACTCTTTCTTAGGAATCCATGTAATACATGCATTAATCTTGAAACAACAGATATCAAATTCAATTGAAAAGTAATTCTTGCCCAATTTTTTTCTTTTACCCTTGATCATTGCTTTCCTTACTTACTTGGCTACCATTACAAGCATTTTTCAATTGGAGCCTCTTGAAGGAGTCCAACAAGCTTGTAGCACACATGTTGTGGTAGTATTTAGTAGTCTCCAGAATTATCTCAACTCCATATATATGTCACAACTCCATCAATTTAGATGCATACAAGTTTCAATGAAACTTCCATAAAGGCATTTTCATTATGTATCCAATTCATGCATGTCTTCATCCATGCTCCCAAACTTGTGCATATTCATTTTTACAAGCATGTGTCATACTTGCACGCATTCCATGCTATTCATATGATGTTAATTTTAGTTAACTTTTAGTTGTTATTGTTTTTATTTATCCAAATTCATAAGCATAATCATAAGCACATTGATAATGGTAGTTAAAAACAATAGTTTAGGTTTGCACACTTGTCGAATGGATCCTCCGCGTGGCATGGAATACATTAGGTAACCTTGTTGTGTCACAAAAAATATTGCAAGCTAATTGTTATTTGCATACCATTCACGTAGTCGTCGTTTTTAAAAATTAAATTAATCATTCCCCTACTATGTTGGTTCTCAACAAATGACTGCTCAAATGAAATGGCATCATTATACCTTTATCTAATTTTCTCATTTTTCACATATTCATAAAATATAAAACACGTGTTAGGGTAGCACAGTTTTAGTTGGGGGGAATTCCTTCTTATGCCATTTTTATAGCCTTAACTTTATTGTCCAACTAGTTCATATTGATCCAGCCAATCCCTCTTGATTGGTCCTTTATGCACATATGCCCTCTAGAACAATTCAGCAAGGAAAGCTTCCAAGTTAATTAGAATCTCATCACATGAATAAACACATCAAATTTATTAAATAAAGAAATAAGTTTCCTTAAAATTAATAGAAGGTTTATGTTGCTGTTTTATTTCTTCTATTAGTTATGGGGTCCCTTCCCCTCGCATTCCTATGCATATCAGTTGTCTATACACTGATAATTGGTTAGTCAATTAATATGCATGAGTTATAACATCTCAATTTCACAACCAACCAAATAATCTTTATTGCTTATGTTTAGCAAATCAATTCATATTAGACATTTATAACGCACCAATGTTCAATATTTAATTCGATGAGAGCACGAGCACATGCACCAAATTTTAATCTATCTTTCCCAGAGTCTACAACAACTTCAAGATCCCTTAAATTTTCCAAAATAGTTCAAGAGGTATTTTTCCGTATTTGAGAGATCTTGTGGGGATGTCCCCTCATATTTTTTTGCATTACTGGTTGTTGTTTCATGTGTCTGGAGTTTACATGAATTATTCTTCTTTCGTTCTTTGTAAGGGCACTCACGAATCTTGTGTTCCTCTTTGCATCCCCAACATGTCAATGGTTTTCTCTTCTTCCCAACCTTTTAAGGTTCATCTTTGATCCTGTCATCATGACACCCTTCTATATTTCCAAAGGCTGATGCATGCCACAATAACCCTTGCATATAGGACATGTTTTGTAGTAGCATTGTGTTTAGCTCTGCCTGTTCTTCTTGTTTTCTAATGAAGGCTTTCATTCTCTACATTGCAACTCTTGAACTTAGCTTTCAAGCTCATGAAGTTATCTATTCCATTAAGGTAACTTTCTTCTTCTTGGTCATGAGGGACTTGGTTCATGTTGTTTTATACCATAATGTTATCCATTCTTCTATTTCTTGTTGCAAGTTGTACCTTCTTATGTGTTGTCTCCCACACACAATTGTTAGTTATTCCAAGCATAAACATATTAATTCATTACTACGTTATGCCAACACTAGGCATGATGATATCAAGTATGTTAATCTCATGTTGTTCACACATCTAAAAACCCATGTCAGTCACATCTTCCAAGAAATCAAGGGACATATCAACATTTAGTAATCACATCAACAACAAATTTAAAATTAACATTTTTCAAGGTTCGCAATCACATCAGTTGTAAATGAAAATAAAATTAGCTTATGAATTAATCAAATTTTTGTACTAAAGTTTGTCTGTGAGCCTTTTCAGGTCTAGTGTTAAACCTCTTGTTGCATTATAATACCACTTTGCAACACTTAAAGCTCTAAGTTGGCCTTTAAAGGCCCTTCTAGCTCAAGTGTTAAACCTTTGCTTCACATGGTGTTTTTTTGGCCCTCTATACCCAGTGTTTGAACCAACTCTTTGATACCACTATGTAACGTCCCTCCCACCCGCTTGAACTAACTCAAGTTATGGGAGAAGCTACTCATCATTTAACCCAACCTCCAAGATCTATTATGAAGGTGGAGTCGCAAGATATCCTTATTCTGAAGTTCTCAAACCTCAAAACAAATGTCCTTATTGCTCAACATGGTTACCACGTAGTGCCCATGTGGCCTCCACACAGTCCTAACCGATGCAAGGCCCACGAGTTCTTCCCCCTATGTGTTTGCAGGACTTTCCCCATTATGTGTGATTTTGTTAAAAACCTATTCCATATGGGGTCCATAGACCCATGTCATGTTGGACCGATGTGACCCTTCATCGTCCGTCACCCCCCCTCCTTTATGCCTTAGTGATGAGTTCCAAGACTAGGAAATGGGCATCAAATGGAGGTAGGGTTTTGTGTTGGAACCACGATCATATCGATCCATCTCCATTGATGTGCTCATATCATATTCACAACACATTCAATCACAACCGTCGAGCAATAGGGGATGAGATAGTTTCACGATGGGAATTTTGATTGGATCAGTCAACACCGTTGATGCACTCATCTCATTTCTATTATGCGATAATACTCACTGGCGATGGGGGGTGGCCCAGTGGGTAGAGTTTTGTCACTCTTGGTTCCACATTAATCCTTTTGGTATTGATCTTGCTCACGCTCATATGAAATTAATATCTATCACCGGAGGTCTTGATGACATATGCATATATAATAAAGAGTTCAACCAACTGTGTTTATGAAACTAGAAAGGGTAATTGTCCCAAGCCCATGCCCTAAGGCTTATTACTCAAGGGCTTGAGACATTAAACCCTAATTTTTGGCATGATAATCAATACAAGGAACAAATTGAGCAATTTATTCATTCACATACCTTGATGATCCACAAAATTAACACAAACACATGGTTTTCTCACTTCCATCATGAATGTAATGATAAACAACATCATATAGGCATGTATTAGATTCATGAACACACAAGATATCATTCCAATAATAAACATAATAGTGAGCCTCATAGCTCAAAAATTCATTTAGGTACTATTAGAGTGCATCAACATGACCTTAACACGTAACTATACATTCCTCATTTTCATGATAGTAAACAACATAGCCTCAGCATACAACAACCATGAATTCATAGGACAACATTCCGTCATGGTCATATAAGCGAATTTCTCACCTCTTGCAATCGTTTATATTTATAACACTCATAAAGTATTGCACTATGAGAAACATAATATAGTTAATCACATTCCATCAGACATTCACATGAGCAATTGTTGCACAAAAATTGTCACTTTGACATTCTGCAATCAATATGAGTCGATCACCACTCATACTTACCTCCTTTGCAAGTCTTAAACCTCAGTTCTTCATATCAAGCCTTGAAAATAAGAGAAAGACCTTAAAAATCTCTAAAACTTTGGTTTCGCACTTTCTCTTACCATTACCTGTGGTACCGCACCTATTGGTCATATCCCCTGCGCACCTGACCGCTCTGTTTCTATGTTATAGGTGTGAACCCCTGTAAAAGTTAAAAAGGTGCAAGTACATTCTTAAAAACTCACTTTGAGTCATTTCTGGAAGCTTCTAGAGAGAATCTTGAGGTGGCAAGTTCGCTTCTTGAGGGTTCGTGCATCCCATACCTTAAGGAGCTAACCCCTTGATGTGAGGAGCTTATCCCTTTGAAGGAGGACTCTATCCCTTCAATGGTGGACCTGTAACCTCCTTCCTTTG
>APFE030161279.1:180278-202680 GCA_000404065.3 Pinus taeda
ACATGATTTATTATATTAGCTATGCAGGTGTTATTTGATGTGTGCTTGTTTGTGATTGCAGGTTCTTAAAGGGAAACTCTTTTGGAGCTGTTGGAGCATGGCTGCCACAAACTAGCATTGGACTTAAGGTAGGGTTTAAAACACCTCTTTAGTTTTTATTAATGAATCGCAATATGTTTAGAGAAAGGTATATTTGCTTGTCCTATTTGTTGCTAGATATCAGTTGATACTAGGGAGATCGGTCTTGTCCGCAAGAATGATTTATCCGGACAACAGCAATGTACACTTATTTGTGTGTTTAAATATGTCTAGAAATTGAAGGAAGGATTTCAACTCTCCACCCAACCATAGGCCAAACGCACTACAATTCTTTCTTACAACTGACCACCCCCAAGCCAAATCCAAAGTCTAAGGGGATATGTATCCAAGGTCATTCACACCCAAGGCTCAATCACACAACTAGGAGAATAATTTCACTGTCCAAGTGGTTTCACGGCTCCAAGGAAAGCACCACAATGACTCACTTTCTCGATGGTTAAAGCATAGGGATTCCCCTGATGTCAGATGAATTCTATATCAATTATTGGAGGTGGAATCATTACTTTTGGTGGCTTATCATCTACCTCTTAATGCAAGCACCACAGGGATCCATAGTCCACTGTTTGGGTAGTTCACAACCCCAAGGCAAGCATCAAAATGACCAAAATTGCCTAGTTCTAGTTGTTTAATAGCCAGGTAACTAGCACCATATGGTTTCACAACCCTAAGGTAAACATCACAGTGATCTAGTTCTCCACTAAGCTCCTCATTGATCAATCAAACTTAGACACACCATCTAGTGGCCTCAACATAGTTGCAGGGAACACAATCCCAATTCATAAAACATGGGTTCAATTCACACTCATATTTGCTCCTTCTAGCTTCCATACCAATAACTTTGAACAAAGCTCCTCTCAATTTTTTTCACTTGGACCTCCCTTGTCCCTTGGATTTTGCACTCTTTGTGTTCTTTGTGTAGTAACTTTTGCACTAGCCACTGTTCTTTCTCCACAATTTTCAGAAGACGAAAGGATGAAGTCTAATCCTCTCTTTGATCTTCCCTCACCACCATGGTCTTTTTTTGTAGCCTCCTTCTCTCTCTCCATGTTTCACAAGGAGAGGGGACAATATGGCATCATCCTCCACCCAAGTTTCCCACTCCACAACTTCAATGCTCATTAGCGTAGGCCATTCTGTGGTAAGGTGGGTATTTATGACAATTATGGGTGGTTGGTGTGGATTACTCTCGACATGCCATATGAAAACCAACCCACGTGTAATTGGCACACCACAACCCTCCAGACACACAACATGTACTCAACAACCCTACCTTTGGATCTTTATGTCTATGCAATTAGGCCAACCAAATGAAATTCACATTTAATTTATTTGATGTTTACACATAATGTCTTAGCCGACCATGGCCTCCATGTTGGCATTACACAGTCACGATTTTAACATTACAATAATAGGGGTAACATGAGGGATGTTACACTACAAAGATTGACTATCATCTCAAGAATGGATTACTTTATAGGGTAAACAAACTTTGCATTCCTAAAGGTGAGCAACTACAACTTATTAAAGACGCTCACACCTCTAAGGATGCAAGGCATTATGATATTGGGAAGACAATATTATACATTAGAGGATGTATAGTTTGATATTTTCAACAAGCCCAATAATAGGAAGCAAGGTCTATACCATCCCTTATTGGTACCCTATAGACCTTGGGAAATCATTTTCATGGATTTTATGGAATGTTTACCAACAACAAGGAAGGGATGTGATTACTTGTTTATGGTAGTTGACAAGTTCAGTAAGATGTGTGCTCTCATACCTTCTAATTTAACCATCAAATGATAAGAAGCAACAAACTTGTTCTTTGAGCAGGTGTATGTGCACTTTGAGATACCAAGGAGCATCATTTAGGCATGGATACCAAATTTCTCAGTGCATTCTAGAGGAAGATGGAATGAAGTTGAATAGGTCTACAACATTCCATCCACAAATAGATGGGAAGACATAAGTAGTTAATAAGAATCTGGTGTAACCTTTTTTGGGTTTTAGAAGCATCTGAAGGCTTGGTATAGAAAAAATGAGTTATATACAACACTCTTATAACATATCCATATACATTGTACTAGTATGTCACCTTTTGAAACTTGTTTTGGATATTTACCACCTTCACCCTCCAATGTTGTATATGGACAACAAGGAGGAGTTAGGGAAGACCTCATGGGAGATGCATTAAGATCATAAAATTTTGTCAAGAAGATTAAGTAGATCCATTTGCAAGTATATGAGATGTTGAATAAGTCACGAGAAAAATATAAGGCCAAGCATGGTCAATATAGAACAAAGAATTCATTCAATGTGGGAGACACAGGTAAGAAGATGAAGGATCTATGGTATTGTCCTTTATAGATATTGGAAAAGGTGAGAGATAATTACCACAAACTTAGTCTACCCCCATACATGCACATTTACTCAATAGTAAATGTGGATAATCTCAAACTCAATGAGCCTCCCATGTTGGATCAAGAAAAGGAGCAGGTCCTACCTTCCACAAAGGAATCAAATCCAAAAGCTCAAGTAAATTTAGCATAGGACATGGTTTTGAAAAATAGGTCTAGAACTATAAAACTGATTAACATGACCTTTGGTAGATCAGGCTTAAAGGACAACTTCCAAGCAAAGCAAAGTGGTACTCTAAGGAGAAGGTAGACGAAAATTTTCCTCATCTCATTTAATAAATAGTTTGGGGACTAAAATCCTCCTTATATGGGGAGGTGTGTTCTTGATTGTATCATTATATTATTTTTCATCCATATCAATGCTTTTAGAGTGGAAACAAACTAGTAGAATCAACTTGTAGGGTCATTTTAGCAGTTTTCATGGTTTGGAAAATCGAAGGTAAACAAGTGCCTGAAATCTTATAGAGCCATTTTAGCCATGAAATGACATTTTTTTGTGGTCCCAAACTTTGTGTGGACAAGTTGCAATATTATACACCTAGATACCTTTCCAACATTGCAAGAATCACATTAATTGGAGTTTGTATGGAAAAGTTGTGTCTTGGAAGTTAACCACCATAGTACAGGAGGATGCCATGTAACCCTATTACCCATGCAAATGGGGATAGCCACATGTGGACTTTTAATAAGACTCTATAAGGTCCATAACCATAGCTTTGTTTTAGGGTTGATGGATTAAAACTTTAGCCCTAGTTGGCTATTGATAAATGTTAAATGTTGGGTTGTTAGGAAGAGTAGGGTTCCATTCTATGTGATTGTATTTTGTTCCATGGTTGAGCAAAGCAACTAAGAGTGGGAATTTAAAGAGCATAATAGAGGGGGTTGAGGTTTTGTAGCAAACTTACAGGCCACGGGCCTCAGATAAATCATAGAGAATACATCTTCCTTTGTACTTGCATAATTCAATACCAAAGAATAGAGAACACAACATTCTCACCTTCTAGCTGGGTTTTCTAGCATAAGGGTTTCACGAGGCAAAACTTATGTATATTTTGGATGTTTGTGTATTTCTATTTGTTCTATATTTATTGATTTTTCAACTTTTTCAATAATTCAGCATAAATCAATTGTTAAATAATTCGAGATCTAAAGGAAAAATATTCTTCATAGTTTAGATTTTAGTTATTTATCATCATATATGTTGTGACTAACTATTCCAATGGAATATCCATGGAAGTTTACAAATCAATTAAATTATCAATGGGCACATAAACTTCTTAAATTGAGGTTATGGATCCCTTTTTGTGGAAGTAATTATCTCTTGCAAAGACCCATTCTTGTTCCAAGAGTTGGTTGATAACCCGCATTAGAAGGAATTTTCCCTAATAAGGTCGGTACCTTTGGTCCCACTTGGACAAAGGGAAATGTGTTACCAATAATTAATAAGACATCTTGTTCATTGACATCTTAGAAGTATTCAACCATGGTTATATTAGTCAAATCGACTCTCATATGAGCTCTTAATGGTTCCTTCATCTAACCATATACCAAAACCACTTTTAGCTATGACAGTTTACTCATTACTTACTCTCGATTCTTTAATTTTCATATAAATATTATTGCTTTCATGATATGTTCTCCTTCTCCTTGAAATACATATACCCTTCCATGAGCCTAAGCAATGTTGTTGATCAAATCCATAATGTGTATTGTTTTACACATTTTAGCTTCTCCAAATAAATCAAATTTCCTCCCAAGGAGCCAATGGATCTACTACTTCATGCTTGTTTCAAATATAGATAATTTTGTATCCAACTTTGCAAATGCGCAAGTAGTTATATGAATAACATATGTTATGTGAGCATCTATAGTACCTAAATTGTCAACATTTTCTCCACTAATATTGAAATTTCATCTGAAAGTATCTCCACCAACTATAACACTTAGCGGAGCTCCCTTATGAATCACTCTCATTATTTTCATTAAACAATTTGTAGTAGACATAACTACAACTCTAAGCTCATGATTTCTTAATAATAGTTGTACCTCAAAAGTAACATGAATTTCCAAACCAAATTTACCTTGACCCTTAATTGTCAATGAACTATGAATACTAAGCATATTACCTAGAGGAAAAGAGACATCCACGATTAGGAGAATGATTTGAACAATAGATCACTCATTTTTTTCACAAGTGTGGAAACCCCAAGAATAGGAAGATTGGTTCTCATACAAAAATGGAAATAATTTGCATGAAGAATATATATAAATGTCATTTTTCCAACATCATACTTAACAAAAATCTTATGTACTAGGTTGATTAAATTAGTCAATAATGAATGGGAGTTACCATCGTAGTAATATCCTACTTGATTCTAAAGTTAAATTTGTTTGTATTTGGAATTTGAAGTAGGTAGATGGATATGGATAAGAGTCATCAAGATTTTTTTTATTTATCTATATCAAGAACCGATTTCTCCATAATTGAAACCAAAATTACTTCATAATTATGTCTAAATTATCTATGGAGTGTGAAACTTTAACATTATTCATGACTTTTCTCTTAGTGATAATTATCTCTTCTCTTCATACACACACTTGTCACTGTCGTATATTTAATTTCATATGGAAAATTCACACCATTATGGTCAAAGGTCATTTAGGTTCCTTAAATTCATTTGTGAATTAGTTTAACAACTAAAGGCGCATTGGACAATCCACAAAGGAAGAACTTAAAGAGCAAAGATTGCATTGCATCATGCATAGAGAAAATTTACAATAAGATGGTATCAAGAAAATCTTCTTGCCCAATAATGGACCATTATTTTTTAGGATATTTTTGTCAAAATCAATTGTTCATGTTCAATCCATGTCGAATGTGCCTCATTCTTACAAGAGAAAATTTTAATAAAGAAGGGGCCTATGTAACCAAAATATAGACTAAAGCTAGTATTGAAATTCAAAGTTGGTGTCAAATATTACATATTAATTTATTGTACTCTTCAATATCAAACCCAACATACCAATATCGTTACAAAATTCCAAGTAACTCCTCAACTTGATGTGCCACCCGAGGAAGCAAGAGTAGTAGAACTCGTGAATTTTCCACTAGTACATGGACCATTGTTTGCACGAAAGGAATTAGTAGTCATATTATGACAAGGGGAGATTTAATTTATTTCCTATCTATCTTACCCCTTAAACCTTTTTGAAGAAGGGTCTTTTACTAGCTTTTTCACTTACATTATGGAAAATGTATTTAGATTCAAAGCCCTATGGGTTGTACATTTATAAATTTTGTAATTTTCCACTACTTATTCCAAAACTTTTCAAGTTCCACCTCATGGTATCCAAGTTGAAAGTTTTAAACTAAACATATATGGTCATCCTTTGTTTGGATATATTATCAAATCAAAATAAGGTTTACTGGCCAAGAAATTTATAGAGTAGTTTACAAATATCTCTATGGTGGACTTTATTTTACTAAGGATGATGATAACATAAATATCCAACCATTCAGACATTAGAGGGATCATTTTGTCTTTTTTGGGGAAGTAATATATAAATAATAGGTTGATACAAGTAAGTATTAATGGACATTACTTGAACACTACTAGAAGTACATGTGAAAAACTAATTAAAGGGGAAATATTTGCAAGTGAACAATGTGTTCCTATCATTATGTATGACTATATGATGGGAGATTTTACTGCAAATATTTATTTGTTCATTATTATTGAGACAATATCTTGTTGCTTCACATTTAAATGCTTCACAATATAATGTATTGTAAATCGTAACCATTTCTACAGAGAATAAGGTCCAAATGTTCAATCATGATATAAACTAGGAGAGGAAACATTTTCACCAAAACACTATAAGGCACACAAAACATCTCCCAAATACAGGGGCCACTATGGAAAGATAGTGTGCCCCTCTTTGAGAATTTTGCCAACAATATAGTAGCTAAAAAATATGGAGCCTTCAACAATTGTAAGCCCAACTTTGGATAAAGCATCAATAGACCTATTTTCTTCCCTATATACATGTTGTATATTGAAACTCTAAAAATATTTCGTAAGAGCTTTGATGCAGTCCAATCAGCCCCGAAGATCTAGTGGATCAAAGGTAGCAGAGCCCATAATGCCATCAATACAAGTTTTCGAGTCGTCGTAGACATGGATGCACTGCAAATACTTCTCCCTGGAAAACCACAGGAGTCCCCATAAATCCATTGTTTATGCCTTGGAGTTTGAACCCATCTCACCATGCCAATGTAACTTGTAATTACCATTGTCACTAATTCAAATCCATACACTGCATACATACTTTCCCCATTTGGTTGCTTCGTCGAAAAAAATTATCGATAGAGAAATCTGTGGGGCCACATACTGGGTTGAAATATCCTTCGTGGCCAAAAGGCAAGGTTACAATGCCTCGAGCTAGGTGAGGATTTTGGAACATACACGAACATAATTAATATGTATCCCTTAAAAAATGTAATTATTTCGTGCCTTCCAAGTTGACATACGGTGGGATGTATCTATGCATTCCATTTCTAGACATTCCCCATCGTAAATAGAGTTCAATCGTAGAAAATTGCCTAAAAGAAATCCTTCAATAAGAGAGTATCTACAACCAGATCTGAAGAGTGATTTTACATAAGAGAAACAGGTGTGAAACAAACTCATTAGCCTCACTACACAGGGGGCACCATCCTGGGCCTTAGTAGCCCTACCTGCAGAGATTATCCCAAGTTAATATTCTATATTTCCAAACCATCCATATGAATAAAAGTATTTTCATAGGGGCATGCCACTACCAAATAGAAAGACACCATGGTGGCACAAAATCATCATATACAAAATTCATATTGTACATGTAGTTGTCGAAAACCACTATAGATCCTTATTTTAGTATTCCAACCCATATGAGTGTGTCTCCTCTCGTGTTTCCACATAGTCCAACCCATCTGAGATCATTGATGTAGCTATTCCACTCCAAAATTGTGTGTCCATGAAAGCTAATCTCCTCATCCTGTCTCCAAATCGGATGTAACATGTTCAATATGCTAATAACATGTTCCAAGAAAAAAATACCCGTATGTTATAATGCCACGATAATGCCTTCAGAGAGACAGGTGGGATTACTTACACCCATTATTTGGTCTCGACCTATAATAATCTGATTGCCCCTACCAAACGACCATGTTAATCTTTGCAAAAACCAATGCTTTATCTTTTATAAGCTCAACCAGATGTATGGTCCCTTCCTTTTCCTAGTTTCACCCATTCAGAGCCAGTCTATGAGAGGTTTTCTCTTAAGATATTTTTCTTTTATAATCTCCCCCCATATGCTAATGCCAAACAAATCATGCCAAAGTGACTTCAAGAGTAGTGACCAACCAAAGATCTCGATGTTTAATGTGAAAAATTTTGAATCTACACATCAGAAATCCTACTGCAATCATTGATTTACCATCTCCTACTTGTTTTTACATTCAACAAGTTATTTAATTGTTTAAATAGTGATGAAAACACTATTGCAAAATACACATACATAAAGATCATGAACTGAAATAGAACGAGACAAATACATAAGGGACACCGTTATTTTTGGACAATCATCCCCAAAAAAAACCAATGTGCGAAAACCAGTGCAGCATATAGATGGTTTGTATTATTAAGCAGATTTTTGAATACAACTAGGGTTCCAAATCTGGCTCACCCAACAGAGAATAAACTCGGCCAGCACCTAGATGAACAAACCCCACAAGTGACTAAGTTGTTCCCAGTGCTGGGCAGTGATGGTTGCTCCAAGCTCTGCGTTGGAACTGCATCACCTCCTCTAGGAGTTGCTCACTACATCGTTGAGACCCATTAGCCTCCACTACCTCATTGTGTCACTGCATCACTGCGTCACTGTGACACTGTGTCATTGCATCACTGTGACACTGCGTCATTACATCACTGTGACACTGTGTCAGAGTTCTCCCTATGCGCTGTCTCTCATGGTACTTCTCTTCCTCTCTGATATTTATTCTCAGCCTTGGACTGAAGTCCCTCTGCCGAACTGCCCCTCTCACTGCAACTCAGATCACCTATTCGATTTTCTCAGCAAACCATGCCCCAAAAAAATCGAACTAATTGATCTCTAAAGTGTATCTCCAACTAACCCTTAAGCATCCTCTTATACTTTTCCTGTTGATGAATCAACGACCAAGATTAAGTCCCTAAACAACGAATAGGATTAAAACAAACATGATCCTCGTCACTTAGAAGTTTCTCACCCATATTCTTATTAATACCCATTAATATTTTTATTGTCCTAAGTTTAGACTTAAGAACCCATTAAAAATATTAATTATCTTAATAACTCCTCATCCTGGTGGAATTTCTCCAAACGATTTCTGGGTTCTAGAGATCTCATGTATTCTATTCACCCCACAAAATTTTGGATCTAGAGCACATTTGATGCTACCCAAAATCAACGCTCCCTCTTAGCGAGGAATGTGCTCTAGTAACACTTCTCAATAGAAGTACTACACTAATCCATTGCATCGGTCCTCTTTGTTGTTGATGCTTGGCCTGATGCCCTTCATCCACTGCATTGTTGCTTCCTGTATTATTGCCCATGACTCTGCCACTGCCACTGCTACATATGTACTACAACTCCCTCTCAAAATGTTGCCTCATGTTGCCCATAGCAATGCGACTACTAATTGTTGCATTACAACTTAGTTACTAAGAAGTAACTAAAACTTCACCCTAAAAGTGATGTGCTGGTCAGTTTGGATGCCTCGTGATGTTGAACCTACCTCTGTTGTTAATCTGTGTTGACCCTCTACTTCCATTGCACTGTTCCAAACTGTTTTGTGCCTCTCACACTGCTACAACATCCATTGCGTTGCCTCAGACTTTGACACTCTAGCTCTGCCACTGTCGCTTCATCACACCTCTCTCTAACTGACACCCATCATTTTTCTACTGTCATTAAGGGCTCCTGTAGCTGTATGTGATCCAAGAATTTGGGCACCTCAAGGATCCTACCTTAGTCATGTAGTCCTCTCGACTACAATTCCATGTCGCCTCACCTCTTCTCCATAGGCGCATGAGCACTCATGTCACAATCATCATCCTCGCCTTCCCTGTCGACTTTTGCTGGAGTAGCCTTCGAGTCAGAAGCCTCCTCCTTTCCCTTCTTCTGGGGGCACTGAGTGGCATAATGTCCAAGTTCCCCACACTTGAAGCATCTGACCTTGGAAATATCCTTCTTATTTCTCTTTTGTTGCCCTTGCTGTCCCGATGATGCAAGAGTTGCATTTTCCTCCTCCTCCTTCTTGACCCAGGCTCCTTTGCCACTACTCCCTGCCTTGGTCAACCTCTTGATCTCTTCTTGTCGAAGAGCTGCCCACATCTCCTCCCAACTGGGGAGAGTCACTCTGCCCAATATGCCTTGGACAAATGTCTCCAGTCCTTGGTGATTGCATTCAAGGCAGTCTTGACCATGAACTCGGGATCTGGTGTAGACCCCACATAAGTCAACTAGTTTTGAATCCCTTACAACTTGAGGAGGAATGGTTCGATCTCCTCTCCCTTATGCATCTAATATTGTCTCAACTGATTTTCTAATATCATCTTTTATTGGATGGAAGTGACCTGGTACAAGGTGGTCAACATCTCCTACATCTCCCTTGTTCTGTCCTTCTCAGCAATGTGTGGTACTACATGATCTTTGACCCCATCTAGGATCATGCACTTGGCCTTCACCTAGGCCTCCTCGTACTTCTTTAATGGATCAGTGTCAACTGGAACAACAACTACTTTCAAGGCATAGTCCTTGATGCAATATTTGTCTAGGATTGCCAAGATCTTGGCCTTCCAAATGACAAAATTGGAGGCTCCATCCAATCTATTTTGGTCCCTCAATCCATTGACTGCCATCTCTGCTAAAAAAATAGGATTGGTTCTCTTCTCCCTCTCCTGTTGTTAATCTAGCAAGACTTGGGTTTGGATTTCTTCGGCGCTAGAAATACTCTAAGGAACAAGCTTCTCTAGACTCCCTTTAAGCCATGATTTCCTTCACAGAAATCCTCTGTCCGAATATCGAATCACTCCTCTCCAAAACTCCTTTGCAACTGCAACTCGGATCTAGATTTCTTTGGCTAGAAATATGTCAAGGCAATGACTCCCTCTACCTCAGCTCTGTCTCCATAGACACTGTTCTACACCAACAACAACAACGTTCCACCAGCTCCTCAGATTGAATATTCTCTTCTCACCTAGCCCCGGAAAGTGAAGAATCTGAGCTCCTCTAGCTCTGCACAATCACTGCTTGAGCTCAATTAGCTCCTCTTGACCACTGCGTCACTCCTTCATGGTCCAGAAAGATGACGTGGCTCTCTGTGAGCCTGATCTACTCCTCTATGCTCCTACACTGGCCTAGAAGGTTGATGCAGTTAATGCGTAGGCTCCTCCCAGCTACTGCGTCACCCTCACCTAGCTCAGAATGTTGATGCAAGCAATGCGTGATCCTCTGCGTCACCTCTTATGCAGTACATCACTCTCTATTTGTGTCTCTGGCTCTGGAAAACTGTTGTGACTCGGGATAGTTGCTTCTCTGCAACAAATTCTCTAGATATCTCAGTTGGTGTCTTCAATCTCCTATGATCTGCAATCCTCTAATACCATGTGAAAATTTCTCAATCTACACATTAGAAACCCTACTGCAATCATTGGTTTACCATCTCCTACTTTTTTTTACATTCAAAAAGTTATTTAATTATTTAAATAGTGATGAAAACACTATTGTAGACTACACATACATACGGATCATGAACTGAAATAGAACGAGACAAATACAATAGGGACACCATTATTTTTGGATAATCATCCCTGGAAAAACCCAATGCGGGAAAACCGGTGCAGCATATAGGGGGTTTGTATTATTAAGCAGATTTCTGAATACAACTAGGGTGCCAAATCTAGCTCACCCAATAGAAAATAAAATCAACCAACACCTGGATGAACAAACCCCACAGGTGACTGCGTTGTTCCCAGTGCTGGGTAGCAATGGCTACTCCAAGCTCTGTGTTGAAACTGTGTCACCTCCTCTAGGAGCTACTCACTATGACATTGTGTCACTGAGACCCCTTCCTCCACTGCGACACTGTGTCACTGCGTCACTGTGTGACTGCATCATTGTGTCACTGCCTCACTGTGACACTGCGTAAGAGCTCTCCCTCTGCGTTGTCTCTCCTGGTGTTTCTCTGCCCCTCTTCTATGTATTCTAGGCCTTGGACTGAATTCCTCTGCTGAACTGCCCCTCTCACTGCAACTCAAATCACCTATTCAGTTTTCTCAGCAAACCATGCCCCAGAAAAATCAAACTGACTACTCTCTCAAGTGTATCTCAAACTGACCCTCAAGCGTCATCTTATAGTTTTCTTGTTGATGAATCAACATACAATAATAAGTCCCTAATAAATGGATAATATTAAAACAAACTTGATCCTCATCACTTAGAAGTTTCTCGGCCATATTCTTATTAATACCCATTAATATTTTTATTTTCCTAAGCTTAGACTTAGGAACCCATTAAAAATATTAATTATTTTAATAACTCCTCGTCCTGGTGGAATTTCTCCAAACGATTTATGGGTTCTGGATATCTCATGATTCTAGCCCTTGCACAAAATTTCGGAGCTATAACATATCCGATGCTACCCAAAATCAACATTTAATATACCCCATCCTCCAAATTCCTTTGGCCTAGAAATAGTATCCCATTTGACCAAGTGGATTTTCTGATCCATATCGATCCTAGAACATAAAAAGCGAGATAATATAACACAAATATTAGTAACAATATGTGATGGGAGAACAAATAAATGTGTCTAATATGTAGATAATTGCTACAGGACGACTTGGACCAGGGTGAATCTCCCACCGAGAGAAAGCCAACAATGTGTCCAACACATGAAAAAGTCCTATAACTTATTTATACGAACTAGTGGGAAAGTGATGGATCAACAAGGTGAGGATTTTACCATGAGACGCTAAAGGGGGTTAGCTTGTTCCCAAGATAAAACATCGATTTTGGAAATGTAGTTGTACTCTTACATTGAACAAGATTGAGAAGTATCTACATCCATGGAGGTAAATATTTTCCTACTACATGAGAGGATTGTGATGCTAAATACAAATCTTATTATGATTGGATGTCAATGTATATATATTAATAATTAATAGTTGCATATGGTATTCCATTTTGAGTTAAGTAATGATGGATTCGATACATGTTCTTGAGAGAAGAACTTGTTAATTTTGGTGGGTCCTGAAGTGGAAACACATTAAAGATTTCAAATGGAAAAATATATATAAGTAACTCCAAATTTTTAGAAATGGAAATATTCTTGGTACAAGAATAATAATTTCATTTGTATAATCTTCATATTACTCTATCTCATTCCCCTTATTTTTATAAACAATATTAAGTATTTTCTGCATGTAGGACCCTACAAAATGGTGATGAGAAAAAAAATCATTTTCTTTGGTTACTCCCAAAGCTCGTTGTACATAAGGGACATGGTTATTTATTAGTTCCACTAAAGTACTTATCTTTAGCTAGTCTAGAGAAATAGGGAATTTATCAGTCATTCCTCTATCTCTTCCACCTTCCTACCAGGAAGTGATTTGAGTTCATGAACTTTTGTAAGGATCCTGAGTTAACTTGAACATTACCATCATATTAAATTTTTGATATCTCAACCTTGTCAACATCCCAATCTATCCATTCCAATCATCTACATAAGTTTTGGGTTCTTGAGTTCTTGATACTATGGTCTATAACCATCCTAGGTCCATTTTAAATGACGTAAAATTTCACCCTAAGGTTTTGATCCCTCTCAATGCTTAATCAATTTAAGATTAAGATAGATTTAAGATATCTTAATGTGTCTTGGCACTTATTCTTTCTAACTCATTAGAAAATTTTGGGCCAAAACCCTAAATAAAAATTGATGACTAGAAGAATTTATTTTTCTTATTAATGTTGGTAATGAGTTGTCGAAGCTTCATGACCCCAACAAAGAGGGCTTACTTCAATTGTAACCTATAATCGCTAGTTTCCAACCCTAATAGATTTATAACCTACAATGATCATTGCCAATATTTGAAGCCACCGTAGTTGAGCAAGCCAAGTTGCTTGGGTGTTTTTCTAAAATATATTGAGGAAACTGTTGTTAAAGACTCCATTGACACCTTCGAATATGGATGCACCTTCAAATCCCAAGGATGAATTTATTTATTTAAACATATCCTTGAAGCCAACTAGTGACAAACATCCATTAAAGAGTAAGTTTGTTGAAAAGATAGAAGCAATTCCCAAGTTGGACATTTTATCTTCGGAATAAAAAAGTAAAGACATTGTTCTACATGAGAAATTTTTTATTCTAAAGTTAAAAGGTCTTTGCCCTATTTCGTAAGTATTTCAGGAACGAATTATGGAGCATTGGAACGTTCACGGTAAATATATGGTTTTTATTGCGGTAGGGTTTATTTATTTAGTAACAAGGGGAGATATTTGGTCATTAGATCGTCTCCACTTTATGGGATCCAGGGGAATATTCCTCTCCCATTGGACCCTTAACTTTGATCCAAACATGGAAATTATAGTTTTCCTTGTATGGATTAGGCTGCCATACTTTTGCATCATCCTCTAGGATGAATCCACTCTCAAATACATTAGAGATAAGTTGGGATTTTATACTAACCAAGCTAAGCCAAAAGGAAATATATACTCCTATGTTAGAATCTGGATGGAAAGTGATCTAGGGAAGGGACTTTTTGAGGAAGTACAACTAAATATAGAGGGTTGGACTCATATTCAAGCTCTTGATTATGAGAATATCCCCTTCAAATGAAATTCATACCACAAGTGTAGCCACTTTGCAAAGAGTTTCCCAAGAACCTAGTAAATCTAGCTTCCTCCCTAATAGTCTCTAAACCCTATGAATAAAATGGGGTAGGAATATTTTAAACATGTATCTAGAAAGTGTGAAAAACATCAATTCAAGGGGCCATGGAGCATAAAATGACTTTGATTTGGCCTATCCACCCCTTCTAGTAATAGATTTGAATTTCTTAAAGATTTGGATGAAGTGGAAGAGGAAAGGATTTATATAGATCAACTGAAGACTCATATGGATCCTAAAGTTAAAGCATATTTTTAGATCCGAATAGAACTAGATATGATGGTATCAAAAAACACAAAAGAGACCCCTTCTATGTCAACATCAACAACTATCTTGGAAAAGGAACCAAGAGTAAAAAAGTAGGATTCGAAGGAAGAAAATGAATGAATAGGTGAGGAGGAAGTAGAGATGGATTAGAGCATGGTCATCTAACTGTATATTCCCCTAAAAATTATGATTTCCCTTTATTATAATATTTTTTGAAGAAAGGTTCATAGTCGTCTTCCCTAGTAATAAAGGGAAAGAGATCAACCAAGAAAGAAGAGAAAAACATGATGAATCAAATATCATATTGGACTATCGACTATCTTTGGACTCTAGCCTTCTTAATGGGTGGAGAATGGTTTAAAAGCAATAAAAATGTTTTATTTCCACATTTTTATATGCAAGAAATTTTTCAAATTTATTCTTGCAAAAAAAGAAAAGAAAAAAAAAAAGGGTTTATGCTCTATATATAAGAAGACCATTTAAGACAATTTATAAATGAATTCTATATCTAACTCTTATAATCTTGCCAAGCCATTGAAGGACTCTTTTTTGTGCTTTAAAACACTAAAAGGTATAAACAAAAATGTTTTTTTTTGGCCTTAGCAACAAAATAAACCTTTTATTTCAAAGATCACAGAGTAAATCAATAACATGGTTGTTAGTATAATAAAGGCACTATTTCCGAACAAGGTTCCCCACTCTTGAACTCTTGCTTGTAAAGAAGGATTTTCCTTCAAATATATTGTTTCTTTAGATAGCTTGTTGACTTCAAAGTTGATTTTTTGGTAGACGTGTGTAATGAATATATATATATATATATTATATATATATATATATATATATACCTCAAGAACTCTATTCATACATGGAGTTAAACTCAAATTCTCAATTTGACACTTGTTATTTGCCCAATCCACCAAGAGCTTTGAATAGCCAAAACCCCATAACTTGTTTATGCCTTTGTTTACAACACATTCATGATTAACTATAAAACATAGAATTCAACCCAACCCTACTATTTGTTATGTAACCTATTACATACCTCAAAATAATATAATTATTTATTCAATAAAAATAAAATACTCCCTATACCCCACAACCCTCGATTCCTTGACAAAAACCATAAAGAACCCCTCTTCTTTTGAATAATCAATTTCAAGCCTTTTGATGATTCTTTTTGGTTCAATCTTTCCAGACTTCCAAGATCCAATGTAGGAGAATCTAATATGATGAACAACCTATATAAAATTGCTTTATTTTCCTTGAAATGTGATATGGCTTCTTGTAATCCACAAAACCTAAATAACAAAGCAAGTCAAAGCTATGTGTGTTACTATAATTTCACCTTCAACCCATCATTTAAAACACTCTATCAAGGAGTTTTTCTCCCACCTATTTTTACCACTTGCTCATTGTTAGGCTTCACCGCAAACATCTCTAAATAATGGACAATTTACAAAGAGACGATTGACATATTCTTCACTAGCTTTACATATAATGCACCTTTTATGCCCTTGCCTAATTTCTCTTTTAACCATGTCCCATGTCAAAAAAATTTATGACAATTCTAACCACATAAAGATTCTTGTTTTTAGGGGACTACTAAGTTTCCAACTATCTTCCACCACCACTTCCTTTCCCCCACCTCTAATTTTTTCATCTTGGAGTCATAATTGAAATTAGTAGTATATACACTCGAACCTTTATTTTTTGACCAATTAATCTCATCTTCTCTTTCATTAAGATTTAATGTACAACAATTTTTATTGTAATATAAATTAGGTCCACTCAATTGCTAGTATATCTTGTAAGTTTATGTCTCATGTAGATTTCCATACTTATCTCCAATATTCTATCTCAAAATGAAAGGCATTGTGCTCTAAACTAAAAATGCTTTAATCATGCAAAACTTCTCGAAAAGAACAGTAAAACTTAAAATTTCCCAAACATCATATCGAGGGATCTTCACATCTTAGCCTTGTTTCCTTATCTTTCTTTTCCAATCAAGCAATTTCTAAGTAGAGGAAAGTCGTGCCTTATCCAATCCTCCATATTACCTTCTCTAGTGTATTTCTTGTTGGTCAATTCCCCCCATAAACCTTTAAAGTTTAGTAATTTCCACATGGTTTTGTTGTTAGAGCTTAACTAAAAATGTGTACATCCTGTAGGCCCCATCCTCCAACCTCCTTGATATTAGACATCCTGAACCATTTAACTAAAGGAATCCACTTTTCTCTTACTTTCCTATCCACACAAAAAATGAAACACACTTTTCTAATTTTATCAAGTATTCCTTTCAAAATGTGTGCTCGAAACATCCAATACATTGAGGTACTTTCCAAAACAAATTTTATTATATCTATTTTTCCACCGTCATAAAACCACTTGAAATACCAATTAAGAACTTTTTCTTCAATTTTTTTGTATAATCACAACCAAATGAAAATTTGTTATAATTTGGTTTTAACTAAAACCTATATACTTGACTCCTTTATCTAAAGAACCGACATTGAAGTGAAATATTTGAGCAATTTGTCTTTTTAACACTTCTTCCAAACCATCAAAGAGAAAAGATGATTTGTTCATATTTACATCCATGCTAGTTGTTTAAAATAAAAATCTAAAATATTTCTAAAATTTGTCATCTCTCGAATAAATGTCTACCTAAATAAGACAATATCATCTACAAACAACAATTGAGAAATATTAATAGGTCTTGTTATCCTTGTGAACTTAATGAGTCTCCTACTTTTTGCATTTGATATCATACTAATATAGGCCTATAATCTCCAAAAGCATTTGGATCATTCTTTTTAGGATTAAGTCGAAGTGGGATTGAGTGGGCATGAGATATTTTAAAAGATTTTGGAACCTTGCACTACACTTAATAACTCTTCCTCAATCGTCTTATAACAACTCAAATATGATTCAATTGTTCATCCATATAGATTGAGATTCTTTGCCTTCTTAAACAAATTCATAACTTATTTTCACTCTTCTTTGAAAATTTTCACTTCTAAATCTTCATTCTTTTGATCATCAATAATCCTTGGGAACAACCTTACTATATTCAATATATATCATACATAAGCCTCTTTAGTTATTTAAACAAATCTTTAAATCGTTTTTTACCCGCTTTAATTACTTCTATAAATGATTTTACCTTTGAGCCATCTTGCAACTCAAATTTCCATACATTTTTTAGATTCTTGCAATGTTTTGTAAATTTACAGAGAAAATTGGTATTATCATCCACTTCAACTAGCAATGTTTCTCTACTCTTGAGTCTCCACTCCAACTCCTCTTTTTTGGTAGATCTTTATTTTGTTATCGAGAAATATCAATCTAAAAAATTCTTCATATGTTGAGACTCCTTCAATATTATTTTCAGATATCCTTCCAATTTAATCCTCAATTTCCCTCATCTCTCTGTAACTATCTTTGACTTTTCTCCTAACCTAGTCTGTCGTTAATTTCTTAACTTTTTTCAAGTATTCTATAAATTATAGCAATAGAGGATCCCCCAAATTATTATCAAACTTCTACCAATTGTGCGTTTTTATATTTCTAAATTATTCATTAAATAACCATTCATGATTAAATTTATAAAGAATTGGTGGTTTTTGAGATCCTACTTCAATGTATATATGTATTGGAAAGTCATTTGATGACCCGCCATTACTTACCTAATATTTCATTATTATAGCCTATTCTACTATATTCTTTGCCACCAAAAACCTATCTATACTTTTGGAGTTTTTTGTTTTACATCTTCTAGAATTTCTCAGGTAGGAACCACTTGAATTGGCCTAATATCTATAAGATTCACATCTTAAAAAATAAGACTGAAATACTATGCGAAGGGATTTGGCCTTGATGAATCTCCCCATTTCTACATTGCTTTCATATTTTAGTTGTGATCCCTCCTTCTCATGGCATTGTCATCTTTTAGGTAACCTTGACCTAATGAAATCTCATATAAAGACTTTATATCCCCATATGACCCATACATGTTTATTGTCTAGGATGCCTTTTTCAACTCTTTTAACTTGCATTCCACCTAAATCCTTGCATTCAAAAAAAAGGTAGAAAGGGAGGATCTGAACTAGATCATTGTATTGTTTGTCACCCATCTCTATGCATTTGGAGTGGAAAAAGTGGAGGAATAAGCCCACGGGACCGTTTTTACAGGTGGGACCTAGTTTGGTGAAACAGGGTCTAAAACCTTATGGGAGCATTTTGAGGCATCAAACGAAATTTTTTGGGGGTAAAACTTCGTTGCTTTAGCTAACACCTTTTCATATTATTCTACACACAAATACCTTTCCAACAATGTAAGAAGCGTGCAAATCAGAGTTGGTATGCAAAAGTTATGCCACTCAAAAGTTGACCTTCCTGTTTTCACACCTATAGTTCGAGAGGATATCGTGTCAGCCCCCATTATTCATGGAAAAGGGGATATCCACATGTTTTTGATGTAAAAGACTCTAGAAGAGTCTATATTGTAACTCTAGTTAAGAGTTGATGTACTCATTTTTAACCACTAGTAGGTTATTGGTTTGTGTTATAACCGGGCCACTAGGAGGAAGAGGCATTCCATTATTTCGAGAGCATTATGTTCCATAGTTGAGCAAAGATAGCGAGGAGAGATAAGAGGTAGAGAACACAGAGATAATCTGTGCAATGTAGCATCCCACGGGTTATAGACATTACTTCTTTGTACCTGCAACCATATTTCTAGACAAAGAAAGAGAGCGAAGCGACCTCACCTTCCAGGTGGGTTCTCTCTCGAAAGGGTTTCCCATAGAGCATATCTTGTGTCTCGTGTGTGCGTGTGTGTCTTTATTTTTTTGTTCTCTAATTTTCTACATAATTTATATTCGTGTGCATGCACTAATTATAGTTAAATCCACAGATCTTAAAGTTTAATAAAATATAATAGTGTAGGATTTTCAAAATTTTAATATAATATTACCAGATCTGTTGTGATGAACTATCCAATGGAATATCCATGGCAGTTTATGGATCATTTTGAATCATAGCAGGTTTCTTTGGATATTTGCAGGGGATCTATGTTTGCGAGGTCGAAAATCATAAAACCCTAATCATGGTCGATGAATCTGTAAACGAACCTGGTGATCCTATAGAGGTGAGGTTTCTATGGCTCGAAAAACAAGTCACAGATATAAATTGCGATGTAAACCTCCTCGTGGAGGCCCTAAGAAATAAGTTAGGGATATTTGGAGAAGATGGGGGTTCAAATACAGAGGACAAATCAGAAGGGGTATGGGAGGAAACGAAGAACCAGCCAAAGAAAGAATCTGTAAAAGATCAACCTAGTTCAAGTGTCGTGAATCAATCCCTGCTCAAAATAGAAGAAAAAGTTGATATCAAATCGTACCACGGTGATATCGATCCTCTAAAGCTAAATCACTGGTTGCAACAACTGGAAGTTTATTTCAACATCCATCATATTGAGGAAGGGAGAAAGATCTCATTCACATGACTGAAATTAGAGGGCCATGCACTAACTTGGTGGGAGAGCCACACAGAAACTCTGAGTTATAGGGATAAGCTCCATTGACTAAGTGGGAGGATTTCAAAACCATCATTAAGTCAAAATTTTATCCCACTGTGTACGTGGAGGACTAGTGGATCTCATGGCATTAATTCAAACAAAAGTTGGGCCAAAGCATGCAGGTGTACACCACAGAATTCAGAAAAATGGTTATCATGTTGGTTATCTCTCCAAGGAACCCATATGTACTCCTCAAGTATTTGCGGGATCTGCATCGTTATCTTTCTGAGCAAGTAATGTTGTTCAAGCCCAAATAAGTGGACAAGGCTTGTGTACAGGCACAATACCTAGAGAACATAGGCCTGAAAAGAGTGCAATTAAGTGGATCAAAGTAGAAGGAGCAACAAGAAGCTTCTAAGCAGGGGTAAAAGAAGCAAAAAGGGGGAAAATATAAAAAGACGGCAACCACAACACAACAGTGCAAATATCCTAGCAACAACTACAACATTGATGGCCATATAGAGGAGAAGTGTTGGAATTTGCATCCAGAGCTAAACTCGAAGAACAAGAAGAAAAATAATAAGAAGAAGAATCTCATGGCCACTAATTAGAGCAACCAAAATGAAATAAACTCGGATGTGGATGAGAAGATCATATGTACATTAGTGCAGAAGGAGGTGAATGTAGGTTTTGTAATGCCCCACTTAAATCTTATCCTACAAATTTTGTTAATATTTACATTATCTAGAAATATTGAGAAACATTGGTCTAATATAAAATTCATGATTTCCATTATTCAAATTCTCCACTTACCTTCTCCAATTGAATATTAGGTAGGATATGGTCTCCTTCCATTATTTCATAATATATGTATTCATTTCACATTACCCAATGTACCCTCACATTTATTAAGGAGAAGACATGGTCCTCTCCATGAATTTACATTTCACATTCCCCAATGTACCTTCACATTTACTTGGGAGAAGACATAGTCCTCTCCATCTTATTATCAATATATATATATTCATTTCTCAATGTACCCTCACATTTTCTAGGGAGAAGACATAGTCCTCTCCATGTTATATATATTCATTTTACATTCCCCAATGTACCCTCACATTTACTAAGGAGAGGACATGGTCCTCTCCATGTAATTACATCTCACATTTCCAAATGTACTCCTAGCTTACTTGGGAGAAGAGAAGTCAACTATAAGGATGGGTGAGAAGTTAATGGCATTAATGAGAGGTGGTTGAGATGGAGAAGGGAAGGAGGGTATAAAAAGGGAAGGGGGAAGGGAGAAAGGGCATGTTTTTTTTGGGGGGGGTCTTGCTCATGATTGTGGGGTTGGTTGTGATGGTTTGGACTTGTTATGATTTTGGGAGACCTTGGAAACCTATGGAGGTTTCTTGGGTTTGAGAGGAGGAAAGTATTGTTATCTGGTTTTGCACATACTTCTTGAGGACACACTATATTTGGTTGGACTTGGGCACGGAGGGCTAGGGAACCTGTGGAGGTTTCCTGGGCTAGGAATTTGTTTCCTAGTTGGCTGGGAGGTAAATCTGGTTGGGTCGGTGAGAAGGAGCGTTCAGCTGGAGCTATAAGACAAAGGTATCATCAGCAACCACTGGAACATGTATTTTTCCATGGACTACTCTTGTTAAGTTGATATAAATGGAATGCTCACCTTAATTTATGTTGCTTATGATAAAATGATAAGATGTTAAATGTTTAAAGCTTTGTGAGAAGGTCAACAAGCTCCTTTTATTACTTTTAAATTAACAGGAAAATAGATTTGTTAGTGTATAATAGATTGAGGCTCTAATAATAAGAATCAGGTTCTTACACATGGTATCAGAGCTTTGGTTCAAAATCTGGACCCAAGCCCACTAAAAACCATAATTTTCCTGCTAATTAACAACCTTACATACATAGTTGAGCCCAATACTTGTGCACCATCTGTAAAATGAGAAACTTGTGATTAAGCTCAGCCAACTGCTTTCGAATAGCATATGAGTCATATAGTCATGCTACCAATCCCTCACCATACGACGCTTTAGCCTAAACAATTCAATAACGGGTATTGACATTTCGGGAAGTTGCGGACCGAGTGTCTGTTTTTCATCT